>VWZN01003844.1:66178-114471 GCA_013396955.1 Regulus satrapa | reverse complement strand
AAAAAAAAAAAAAAAGCCTCACTACAACCTTTTGCACAAAAAAGTCTGTTTTAAGCTCCACATGCAGCACTGCTTCTAAAACATATTTTGTTAAACCTTCTATCAAACAATTTTGTCACGAGATGACCCTGTTGACGCAAATTAAGGCTGAAGTTGGACCATGAGAGTTCTTTAGTCAGATATGAACAATGACATTCAAGTAATCTGGCTTGAAGAGGCCATTTGCTGCCAGAGTGCCTGGGCAAAACAGCCTTTATCCTCGCTATAACTCCTCTCAGTGTCTTTCAGAGGCACTTGAAAGGTACCCAGTAGCTCCTACAGTGACTTTTAAAACTCATGGAAAAATAGAACAGATCATTTATGAGAACACAGAGAAACACAGAAACACAGAGATAAATACAATTTGACACTAAGTTAGAGAAAATTTTGAAGTTTAAAAATGCATTGTTCGTAAAACCAACAGACTGCTAAATCCCTCCATTCCATGCTTTGTGCAACCCTAGTGAGAAACCATACAGTTGATGGTGTTTGTCACCAGCAATTTCAGGAAGATATAAATCTGTAAGTTATACTCTTATGTTCAGAGTTGCCCTCAATTTGGACACATACTGACAATATGAAAGTCCATTATGAAGTAAGTGCTACCTCTCCATAGTAGATTTCTGCTCCCTTAAGTATCCTAGGGGAAAAAGGAAAAAAATTGAACAAGAGCAATTCATATCTACCATCTTGGAATAAATTTTGGTACACAGAATTACCATGACTATACAGCTTTGTACTACAAACATATTGCTGTGATGGCATCTCCAAAGAGCAAGTAACCTAATCCTACATCTGTTATTTTTTTCAAGTTTTCAGCATGAAACTTGGTCAGAAGCCACTTATGAATCACAAAGTCCAAACAACTAAAAAGAATTTTGATGATATAAAGAAAGCAAGCATTACACTATATGCATATATATATATATAAATATAAATGTTTCACTCACTAAAAAATACATAACAGTGAAGTGTAAATGAGGTGTAAGGGCCACAAGCAACTTTGGAGAAATGAGTCCTGGGAAGTACTTTTATATTGATGTGTTTTTTACTCCCACCTATATCTGAGGAATGGCAAACAAAACATTGTGAGTTGTTTTTTATTTCTTCTTCTTTATTTCTTAATTATTTTAAATGCTGGGCAAGTTCCTCCTTCATCTGTTTCCTAGATTTCACAACATCTATCAAGCTGATTTGACATATGATACACTCATTGCCCTGAAGCATCCTTTATCCAACTTATTTTTCTTTTTGATCCCAAGCAGCTCTTTGAGAGGAAATGGTTTAGCCAGGAACAGATAGATACCTGTAATAAAACTGCTAGCCATCAGCATTGAGTGAAATCCCTTTCCTACTCAATCCTTATGTCCTATGTGGTAAGGCAGAACAGGCCAATCACTAGAACACATACTTGTACACTATACAGAAATTACTGAATCTTCAGTAGATATCAGCAGACCATAGCCATTAATATTGACTCATCCCATGGAGAGAGTAATAAAGCAGCAGTACTTTTGAAACCCCAAATTACCTGTGCTAGCCAAGGAAAAACCATTTTGTGGGGAGTAAGAACAGCAATTTTATTCTATTTTATAACTGACATTTCTGAGCTAGGAGAGCATTGCTTGTGGAAAAGTGGCATGTCCAAAAATAAGAAGGGAAGGAGTAAAGGAGTGGAATTGTTTGTAGAGATGTGAATTTTGTAACAGCTCAATGTTCTGCTATAATGAAGGAGTTTGACAGAATTTAGCATTCTAGTTCTGACTGACTTGCATTAATCTACATGAGCCTCTATCAGTGATTCCAATTAATGGGTAAAAACAACCTCTTTATCTAGTTATCTAGTAATTAGATAAATGTTATCTAGTAATGAGTCTAAAAATGAAAAATATTCACTAACATCTGAAGTCATCTCTGCTGGTGTTTGAAACTCAGAGTTCAAGAAAGACACTGAGGAAGATAAGACTCAGTTCAGTGACTTTATTTCAGTTTTTGAAAGGTTGCTCCAAGAGTTGCCTGGGCAAAAAGACCAACTAGCTTTTCCTGTCTTCTTGGATACCATCTACTTTGTCACAGCAGAAGTATTCATCTAGGACAGTAACTTCAGGCTAATGCTGCATACTGCCATGGTCTGCAGCTGGCATTTTACAAGGTCATTCACAAGGCATAGAAACTGGTATTAAACTCTGGAAGCTCTCAGACAACAAATCCTATGGAGGAAGGAAGAACACTTATTTTCAGTTGAAATATCCTGATTCCCTGATTATTTGCCTAACAGAAGGAAACATAATCAATAATGAGTTTCACCTGTTTGCTTGCAGAATACCTTGTTTAAAGACATATCCAAATTTGGATGCCAGTATGATACCCATCTAAGCATCCCCCTTAAATGAAATTGTTCTGTTGTGATACTAACTTTCACTTGCAAGGGGAGCTATAGATACTTCTGTCATCCTCTTTGGCCTTGCTGTGTATGTATAATTTAAAACCCATGCAAAGCAATGTAATCTTGACAGAATTGCTCTTTCAACTTGCAATGCTTTACCCCCTGTCTTTGCTCCTCACTCCCTATTCCAATGACATTGCTCTCCCAGAACTTACTGCTGAATATATCTCTCCCGGAGTCTGGATTTCCTACAAATCCAATTGTCACATTCATATGCTTCTGGTCCAAAACCGTGCAAGTCCCTTTAGGAAGTTCAGATACCTTCCCTGAAAGCATAGACAACCCAGAGACCTGGCCAGAGTGCTTTGTGACAGATTCAGTGTCTTACAAGGGATGCCATTGGTCAATCAAAACTTGCAAACTTCACTCTCTCACCTTCAGGGAGATTTAAGAGTACAAAAAATGACAGATAGAACATGGTCTGTGCCTTGCCTATTTTCCATGATGCCTCCTTAGGAGAAGTGCAGTACTCCTCAAATTCCTGTGCAACAAGCAGTTTCACAATTAGCGTCTGCCTGACTGAAAGCAAGTAAAAATAAAGACACTGAGTGGTTCAGAACAAATTACTGTAAAAAATAGCAGTCTTAATGTCCTCATTTTCATTAGCACTCAGTCACTGGGGAATATTGAACCAGCTCTTAAACCTACCAATCTCCTTTCTCATTGCTTGAGATTCAACTCTTACTCAACTTTTACACATCCCATCCTGCCATTCCTGGTCCTGTCACACTACCAGTCTCATCTGTAGTTCAACAGTCACAGTTGAACAGAGACATAGTTGTCAACAATCACAGTTGACAGAGATCCATTTCACTCAAAGTCCCCACTTATACCAAATAACTTTGCAGAATTAACCATAAGCAATCATAGACTTCTAGAATGATTTGGGTTAAAAGAGGACCTTGAAGACCACCTAGTTCCAACCCCAGTGCCATGGGCAGGGGCACTTCTCACTAGATCAGGTTGCCTGGAACTACCTGGCCTTGAATACCTCTAGGGATGGGGTGTCCACAACTCCCCTGTTCCAGTGTCTCACCACCTCCACAGGAAAGAATTTTTTTCCTATATATCTGATCTAAACCTACTCTCTTTTTACCTCTCAATGTACCTCTCCATGTGGCTATGGAGAATACCATGTAATCTGCATAGTAATTAATGAAATCTAAAATAGAAAGTCTCAGATAAATACCTGAATAAACTGATATCGAAGAAATCTGTCCTTGATTTTGTAACTTAAGGCTAGTTTTAAAGCAAGAAAAATAGTCTCCTATCACCAAGATTACAGTCACTTCTAAGTAACAGAAATATTCTTAAACTAAATTGTAAATGAAGTTGCTATGCTACCTAAGGGGATGTATTTCAGTCTCTCCCATGCTCTAGAAATTAAATATTAGTAACCTGTGCAATAAAAAGAACACAAAAGTACCTGCAGCTGCTTGCTGTAGAATAAGAGAAAAGTTGTTAGAGGACTCTTGATAAGACAAAAGTATGATCCAAAGCCTTTTAAATCCTCTCCTTACAGATAGCACACTAAAGATGACAGGAAAACTTTCAGCTCAGAATAGCAAGAATTTATTATAAGTTCATTTACAAATAGACCAATGAACATTTTCAATAGAAGAGAGCTGAAGTAATCATAAAACCACAAAATGGCTTGGGGTTGGAAAGAACATTAAAGATCTTTCAGTTCTAACCCCCCTGCTACAGGCACCTTCTACTAGACCAGGATGCTCAAAGCCCCATCCAACCTTGCCTTGATCAAGCGGGACAGAACATAAGGAAGCATAAAGCCAAGTATCTCCCCACACACTGCAACTTTTCAGGTGTGTTTTTCTCCTTGCTAATTAAATGGATTTCTTTGTTGCACCCAAGTGCAATTTCTCTGGTCCCCAAGGAACCAGAGACCTCAAGAGACCTGCCTGCACTGCTCCTGGCTCGCTTCTTGACACAAATTGAGGAAAGACAAACACTGTACATCACACAAGGTAAGTAAGTTTAGGTTAAGCATTTAAGACTGATCTAACAAACCACCAGGTGATCCAGTGACTATAGAACAGTCTGCCACCAACAGTTTTTCAAACATCCATAACCTTCCTTCTTTCTCTGCCCAACTGGTACATTTCTACATACTGCAGTCAACATTGTAATTAGCATGTATTTAGCATGGTATTTCAACTATGAACTTCTGTAGAGTATCACATACATTAATTCATTCTTAAACAGAGACTGCAGTGACTCAGAGCTCCAAGCCAACAAAAAAGAGCCTTTTCATTATATTTACCCTCAATACACCATATAGGTTACTATGCCATAGATGAGATGCCACACAAATTTTTAAAAATAATTTTAAAAAATTGTATGACAGTTGACTAATTTCATGCTAAATCCAGCCACTTGACATTTGATTGTATTTTAGTTGTTCAGAATGCTGTTATAATAACAGCCAAGCCCTATGAGGCCAAAGACAAGGAGAGCACCAAGCCCCGGGGTACAGTTTTTCTACTGCTGCACCAGGGAAAAAATCTGTCCCAGGAAAGCAAAGTCCATCAGACTCTGACCCATCTTTCCAAGATAAAGTCTAGTTTCTTGTTCAGTCTTGAGAGCAGAGACACTAAGGACTCAGTTTTCCTTCTTTTCCTGAAGCTACTCCCCACATCAAGTCTTAGGAGATGTCAAACTGCATCTATGCATGGAAAGGCCAACACTTAGTGTCTAGAAAGTTAAACCTTTTTTCACTTAAAAACCTTATCCTTTTTCAACTTCTCAACCTGGAGTGTGCTTATTGCACAAAAGGATCAGCAAGGCGACTTGTTCCTAAAGCTGATGTGCCAGCCCCTGTAGGTATCACAGGAGGAGAAAAGCGGCAGCAGAACAATGCATTTCTAAAAGAAAAGTGCATGAAACTGGCTTCTGTGGACACAGTCAACTCCAATGTTTAAGTAGATGAAGGCTATGGGCAATCTCCAAATACTCGGAATTCTGGTAGCTCTAATCAATGCCATCATAGCTCATTTCTGTAAACATTTACTGCTATGCACTGAGTTCAAATACCACCTTCTGTTCTCCTTTTAATTTCTCTCATATTTCCAATTTTGTTTATAATATTTTGAGGAAGACGATGCCATTACTTACAGTATTTGAGAAGGACAGAGGCGAAGCCAAGAAACTTTTCCAATTCTTTCTTCCAAGCAAAAGATAAATATCAGGAAATCTCTTCTGAAAAATGGACTGCAGAATTGATGGCACAAAATGCAGGATGTTTTTATTCTGTCTCCCTCCTCCAAGGGACTAAGAGTACCATGTTTGCAAATGGATGTGGCTCGGAGCAATACAATCAGATTTCGAAAACAATGTTTAATCAGAAGCACACTTGAGCTATAGCAAATTGCTTCAAAATACTTTGAATAACTAACAACTTTCTGGCCTATGATGCAAGAAAAAGAAAGGGAAACACCATAATTAGACATCGGTTGACAAATTTTCATTTTTAGAGGGATTTTATGAATGCTTAACTGGAAAAATTATGAGTATTAAGAACAAAATAGACAATTGCATGAGACATGGTCTCTATGCTGAGTTGACTGTAAGATGCAAAAGGGCCTCCAGATTTCATGTCTTCATGACTCATGGAGTATTTCTTATCCTCCTCATTAAAAAAATTATTTGAATTTTTTATTGCCTTTGCACTGCAGTAAGAGGCTAGCAGAATAGGACTTTTTTTAGTAATGTAAATATGCAACTTTAATGATTAATAAAAAATAGGAGAAAAAATAAATGCAAAACAGTGTTGTAGCAATATGCTGAGGTCTATCTCTATCTTACAGTATTATTTTACTGCTGCCACATGTATACACTGTCAAGTGCTTGCCAAACAATTCCTGTAGTTTTTGCAATCAAATGGAAGAAAGACAAAGCACCTATGAGAACAAGATAGTTTGCTGCAATACTGCCACAATCCAGAACACTAACACATCTATTGGACATTTTCTCTGGTAATTTCTCATTTCACTCCTGCACTCTGTGATCTTCAGCTGCACCATTTTGTCTTCTGTACCCAGCAGCTGGTCCCATTGCTTACCTTAAACTTAGTGCTTTACTACAATTGCTAAGAACTATTCCACAGCCCTTAATAATTCAACAATAACAAACACCTCTTTCCCATCCCAGAAACCTCCTTCATCCTTTTCTCCCAGAAAGTTGTGTCCTCCATGATGAAAAGGCTTAAAACACAGCACCACTCAAGAGCTTCAATACAAGATTTGTTCTCATCACTACATTTCAACATTAAATGTAGCTTGTGACTTTTCTAGCTTAGTCATTGTTCCTTCCACATTTTTTTCACTCTAGGAATATCCTTAATTTTATGCGTATGTTTCAATGAGATTATAAAAATAGAATTCATGTATATTCATATGGACGTTAGGAATTTTTAAGAACTAAGACGTCCTCTGTCCAGCTTCATTTTCTTCAAAAAAAGCAAAAAATATCCTCCTCCTGTGTAGCCCTATTACACAGTGGACTAGGAAGTAGCAAGGCTTTTAATTTTACCAAGACAAATCCCATTGTATTAATGCTCTCTATAAATTGAAGAAAGAAATAGATAAAACTATTTATTTTGGACTGAAACTATCAAAATTTAAGTAATTCAGTTTTATGCTGTAGAGATAAGCAGGTAAAAAAAAACTGTGCTGGTTTGGGCTGGGGTGGAGTAAATTTTTGTCACAGTGGCTGGTGTGGGGCTGTGTTTTGGATTTGTGCTGAACACAAGGCTGAGAATGTGGAGATGGTTTTGTTACTGCTGAGCAGGAGTTGCACAGAGCCAAAGCCTTTTCTGCTTTTTGTACTGCCAGGCTAGGGAGGAGACTGGGGGTGCATGGGAGGCTGGGAGGAGACACAGCCAGGACAGGTGGCCCAAACTGACCACAGGGATATTTCAGACCATGTGACATCATGCTGAGCATATAAACTGGGGGGAAGAAGGAGGAAGAGGGGATACATTTGGTGTGATGTTTGTCTTCCCAAGTTACTGTTACATGTGATGAGGTCCTGCTCTCCTGGAGATAGCTGAGCACGTGCCTGCCCATGGGAAACAGTAAATTAATTCTTTTTTGCTTGTGTGTGTTTGTTTGGCTTTTGCTTTCTGTATTAAATGGTCTTTATCTCAGCCCGTGAGTTTTCTCACTTTTACTGATTCAATTCTTTCCCTGATCCCACTGGTGGAGGAGTGGGCGAGCAACTGCTTATGGCTTGGCTGCTGGCTGAGCTTAAACCACAATACAAGAATTCACTTTGAATTAAAAGAGTTACAATATATAATCCATGACTTTACTATAGATAAAACCTAACTTCTATTATTTTTCCGAAAAAGCTTCATAGAGCTGAACAGAAACTATCATCAATTGTCATGTTCTGAGTGGCTGAGGCTCTCCAGGCATCAGCTATGAACACTGCACTGGTTCAAGCCTGCAGAGGAACTTCATACTTGTTTCTCAGTCCTCTGGGACAGATTAATATTTTAAAATAATGCATTTATTTTATAAAATTCAACATTCGCAATACAATAAATATATCACTAATGGACACACTTGATCAAGGGATGCAGTTTTCTGTGCTATATCTTGTCTGCCTCAATTTTTAAAGACAGATGCATCAATCTCATTTCATATTTCTTGCTATTAAGGAGCAACCTGCATGATTAGATTTTCATTTCTATTGAAATATTGTCACCATTCTCAACCTTTATCAGTCTATTTCTGTCTTTTTTCTTAAATTGCTTTTTAAAATTTGATCAATCCTACCATTTTGAAAGCTTCTTCAATGAAACTTCCAGCTAAAGCAAAAAACTGCATTTTATGCAAATGATACATACAGTCTAAAACCCGCTTCTGCAAGTTTCATCTGAACTCCTGAAAGATTTCAAAAATTCAGAGTATTTATGTAATTACCTTGTGTACTGCTTGACTAGACAAGAGAAGGGAAACAACTTGTGATCAATTGTGTTCTCTGCAATTTGATCTCATCTTTCCTAGGCCATTTATTCCTGGTCTTTTCTACTTAAGAGAATGTGTGTGGTATTTGCCAATAAATCAGTTACAGTCTACTGAACCACAGAGGTAAGATAAGTTCTTATCTGCACCAAATACTTTAAAAAACAAACAAAAAAAAAAAATCAACACAGTACATGCATTTGAAGAATAAAAAGGACAAAAAATTTTCTGCAGCAACACTAAACTAATAAAAGCCAATTTATTGAACAGATAAATCAATCTTGGTGAATAGACTACTCTTTCTGTGGCACATACAGCTAGTGATATTGTTTAATTTGCTGTGAGGAAAACATGATTAGCATAAAAATCTATCTTATAGCTTTGCTTTAGAAGCCACATAATGTGCTAGCACAGGTGGGGTATCTGCATCTTTTAGACAGCCAGTGAGAATGCTGATATAATCCACAAACTTCCTAAAATGGGCTTCACTAAACCAGCTTCACTGAGTTTCCAGCTCTGCACATTTCTCTGCACTTGCCATGCAGTATCTTTTTTCTGGAGCATGGAAAGCACTGTGGGCACCATGAGACCATGGTACTAATCAGAAAGGCAGACACGCTGTACCTGAACTTCAAGTAATAGACTACCCCAACATTTACTTTGTTAGTGCAGATGATCCATGGTGGTGCCACAATACAAACTTGAAGCTGTATGAGACTAATGATCAAAACATCACTCCCCAAGACAACGCTGGAGACTGACATCCCACTGCCTTCTTTTAACATGGCACCAAGGATTAACTTCTAGCCTTGATCTTTTGAGGAACCTCCTTACATCTGGCAGATCCTGAAGAAACTTTCTAACTTTTTAAGATAACCTTCGTGTTTCCAGCTCAGGTACACTATGGCTGGCATTTCTCACCACACATCTGGGGTGTGTGATGAGATCTGCACACCCCCATCTGTACTGACTCCTTAGCAATGGGACTGTGGCATTTCACTGTTCAAATTAATGGGTGTATAACACACACAGAAAGATGCATGAGACTCCTTCTCACTCAGAAAAAATGAAAGTCAGTTTTCTCAGCATGGTGTCTCTGTTTACAGGATACTCTCACCATCCAACCAGCATAGCAACAGACATTTCCCTGAAGCAATGCAATCTTTTCAACAAATGTTAACTTCTTGTTAACACTTTTGTTATGAAATCTGAAAATCTTACAATTCAGACTCTCCATGTAAATAATGAGAATGGAATATGGCTTAAAATTGATCTCAAAATGACAGTGAGCCTTTCCTCAGGCTATAATCACCCCAAGTAACACTGTTTCCATCTGGAGTGACTTCCATAAGCACTAGGCATGTGCACTATTTGTGGGTTTCAAATAGGGTGCTAATAACTACATTTATGAAAACTGAGCCCTTCACTTACTGCATCTAACATAGACGAGACATTATGAAGTCTGTTTACAATCTCTCCAGTTCATTAAATGGGCATTTAAATTGGAACACAGTTCACTGAATACAGAACTTTTGTTAATGCCTGTCAGAAAACTCAATTCAAAAGCCCTCTGCAGTCCCTAGGAAAGAGAGTCTGTTGTCTCTAACACAGCAAAATCTGGCCTGCAGCTGGAAAATGAAGAGTCAGTAAGGCAGTTCACACTTTAGTCTGAGTGGGGAGTGTGACAGTTCCTCCCAGGAGAAAGAACTGCAAAAGAAGAAAATAGTCATTATTTCAATCTCCAATATAAGAGAGAAGCTACATACATCAGGAATCAAATACTACAGAGGGATGAACTGGCAAATGTACCAGGACAGGACAGTAAACAGTATAGAATTGTTTACTGTACATCAAAACAGAATTATCAAGAGAAACAAAAATCCACAGGGATGATACTCTAACCAAAATACACACATATACACAAAAAAATCCACTGTGTTCTGCTGCAGTTCAAAAACCTGCAAAACTCTTATATTGAAAATGGTAAGGAAAAGCAATATAAATGAGCTTCTGCTGTAAGAGAACCTACTTTCACATGGCTGTGAAAAACACCAGTATTACTGCTGTCAATAATCAGTTGTATTTCAGCATGACATGTTTTCTTTCAAGAAGTTCTTACACACAAATGACAACAGCACAACATAAGAGGTATATGCTCTGTTTAAAACTGTCATATACAAGTTATCCAAATAAATATTTTCTCAATACATTATCATCTGATATAGACTTGGACAAATATTATAAATTAAGATAGAAAAAAACAGATCGATTCACTAAATATTTCCAGTAACTTATATAAATAAAGCAAACCAAACAAACAATGCAAAAAATTCCAACAAAACTTGGAACTTTTTGCTTTTCAATTCACTTCAATTAGGAAAAAAACCAAAACAACCCATTAAAAAATAAGCTACTAGGCAGCTTTCAATTCTTAATAATTTAAACAGAACTTATACAGCATAACTCTATGCATTAGCTGTTGCTTCAGACACAGTGTTTTACTCTGAAATAGCATATTTTCCTTTTGTTTAGTATAGCACTTCCAGTTCTATAATTCCTGACAGTATGGCAACTGCAGATTGTAAAGAATGTCAGATTTATATAAGATGTGATAAGGGGGAAAAAAAAAAATCTCTAGCCCATTCTTCCAACAGAGTGAAGAGGCTCAAAGTTAACTTTCCCATTTGATTTAAAAAGCAAAATTTGGAAGGCTTCTGAATGTCAACACTGATGCATTACAGGGATGTTTATCTTCCCATCACTGCAGATGTACAGCAAAACCTGAAGGGGATATTTTCCATCTCTACTGCAATGAGAACTGTGCAACAGCAGAAACATTGATTACAAGTTGCACATAGTTCTTGCAGAGGATTTATGGAAACTGTATTATTAGCTGCTGCAGATGAGCTGCCTTTAAATTTTTGTTTGGACTTAAACCTCTACCTGATAGGTGCTGGATATTTCAGGCTAATGTTACAGAGCGGGATGGCTACATTTTTGCAGTTAGTTTACTTCTACACCATGCATTGTTGCATGAACACTAGTGATGAGCTAGTTCAAAACAGGAGTGAGATGGGGGAAAGCTGCTGGAAGCGAGGGATAGCTGAATAACAGAGTGCCTGGGAGTAGCAGAACACAGAGAACACTGGTGCCTCTCCAGCTGCCTACAACCATTATCTGTGCCTAGGCACACAGAGGGGTCAAGGGCTGCCCATCCTCAGACCCCTCTCAGCACCTCTGAGGGATGCCAGGGAGAACAGAATGGCAGAACAGGAGCTGCCTGACTTGAGAGGATTGGCTTCTTTTGTACCTTTAAAACAGGACTACACAACTCAACTACAGCACTACACTGAGTCCAGACCAGGACCAGAGGGCTGGAGCACCTCTCCTATGAAGGCAAGCTGAGGCACTTCCGGTTGTTCAGCCTGGAAAACAGAAGGCCTTGGAATGGCCTTAGAGCAGCCTTCCAGTACTTAAAGGTGACTACAGGAGACAGGGAGAGGGACTTCTCACAAGGACAAGGGAATGGCTTCAAACTGAGGGAGGGTCAGTTTAAATTCGATATGGAGAATTAAGTTTTTGCTGCAAGGGTGCTGAGGCACTGGAACAGGTTGCCTAGAGAAGCTGTGGATGCCCCATCCCTGGAAGAGCTGAAGGCTGGGATGGACGGGGCTTTGAGCAAACTGGTCCTGTAGAAGGTGTTCCTTGCCATGGCAGGGAGGTTGGTACCAGATGATTTTTAAAGTCACTTCCAATCCAAACCATTCAATGGTTCTTTTGAACAAAACAAACACTAACAAACCTTCCCCACCAAATTCTTCTCCTTAAATATTTCTTCTTTTTTGGAGGAGACCCACTTGTTTTGCTGAGAAAGCAGAGCAATAAAAGGCAGCACATTTATGTCCCTAATGTATTTAGAGTCAGATACTCATGGTGTATTAAGAGCAACAGGAAAAAAACAAAAACTACCCAGACCTGCCCAGTTGTATGGTTTACTGAGCCACCACATTCAGATCCTGTATCAGAAGTAATTCAAGTAGAAATAATCCAACTAGGAGAAGCCCACAGCAGTAAAACAGATTATTTTGAGTGGCATGGTGAGGGATGCTGTTCATCATCCCCATGAGCCCATGACTGCTCTTGCAGGGATTCTTGTGGTATTATGGTAATGCAGGAACACCATTATGCTCTACACAACGAAGTATATTTCCATTATATATTCTTAGCACTATGAATCCCCTTTTCTTCTTTCAAACCAAATCTAAAAACAAAGCATTATTTTCCTTCTTACTACAAAACTAAGAAGAGCGCTGCACGTTCTTACATTCATGGAGGAGAGGGAAGACATTCGTAGCCAGGGTTGTCCTCCACTAGGAAAGGGCACTTCTCAGGAAAGTTCTGAGTCTCAGCAGTTTTCTTTAATATACATACATATATACATATACATACACACACACACACACATATATATATATATATACACACACATATATATATATAACTGGTGACTTTTTACAGCATGATGATTTGAACATATATTGCTAGGTGTCCAAAACTATACTCTTTGCTTAGAAAGTGCACCCAAATGTCAGGTAGAACTGCCTTCCATGTACTTTCTCACTCTTATATCCAATTTTTTATGCCACTACAGCTAGATAAGAAAGGGTATTAGGGAATGTGTCAGCCTAGTGCTGGTATGTCTTCAGTCTGCAGACAAAATAAGCAAAGAACCAAAACTTTAAAACAAACATATTAAGTTAAAGGAACATCATGGAGGTTTACATGCGCTGGGATAAAACCAGCACCAATTATAAAACATTTGAGTTGCCAAAACTGGTCTTTTTCATGTAATTTAAAGTTTATTTGAATGCTATAGACTGCAGAATATAAAATCAGTTAAGGAACATTAAGGCATGACAGAATTAATAAATGCATGTAGGGCAGAAAATGGACTTCCTATAGGAAAGTTGTTGAGGTCTGGTGTTAGGCTATTAATAGATCTACTAAATATACACTGCTGAAAAGTTTCCACATGTAAAGCCAAAGTGACTTATATAATATCAGAAATTTTAACATCCTCATCCGTAATACTTGGCTTTAAAATAAATGCACATGCATTTTAGTAAATATAAAAAAAGTATTATGCTCTGCAATAAATAAATCTCAGCTTGGAGAGTAAAACAAGGAAAAAACCAATTATTTCTGACACACAAAAGCATTCTCATCAATGAACATTTTAAGGCATCAGAGTCAAGATTATTTTGTTAAGCTAATAAAATAGATTTTTAAAGCATCAATCTAAAAATTTCAATGAAGTCTGCTTGCAACATTATACCTTTGCTAACATTAAGTAAGTAATACGTTATGGTTGCTAGATAAACCAAATTATAGATAAAAGTTCTGTCTACTTCTTAGAAATTAACAGCTGTGAAGCCATTCCTGAAAAAATATTGCTGGGATTAGATTGCAAACAGTATTTTGACAAGTTATCAGCACAGAATAAATTCTTGCAAATATCATACAAGATAAAACCTGTTCAAAAACCTGTTCAGTCTGCCCCTTCTTTATAGCAATGCTAACTCGCCGAGTCTATAAGTAAAAACTTTGGTGCTTAACATTTAAGGCTGTGAAGACTGCTTTAATCACAGACATGAATTGTGGAGTCTAAAATGAAATCTTATTTTTTGCAAAAAACTCTTATCATGTTATATTGTGTGACAAACACATTGGAAGATACATTGCCAAACTATCATAAAGTCAAGAGCAGAAGTCTGACCATTTTCCTTACTTCCAGATATCCATGCCACTTAATTCTTTACTGCAATGCAAGAAAATTCATAAGCTCTTGAACAGGGGGTAGTGAGAATTATTGTTATGTTATGAGCTTAATTAACTCCCCAAATTCCCACAAATGATGAAAAAATCAAATAGAGCAGGAAGAAAAGAAATAGAATAAAAGAAAAGAAATAGAATAATAGAATAAATAAATGAAGTATTCATCCTACAGCTGAGGAAAAGATTGGAATAAGAACAAGAAATAACCAAGATATAAGCAAGATCAATGCATCTCACTACACTAATATGGACTTGTGCTGGCTGTCAACTAATTATCATCATCAAGTCTCTTTGTAAGGACCCAACCATACCTTTGTCACCTGATGCAAACATGCAGGATCATTTTTAAAAGTTTATTTTAAAGAAGCCATCATTGTTTTCATTAAATATAAATGCTAGAACTGAGAATCAGTGTCTCACACCTCACTGTAGGTCAAGCAGCCTCTCTGGTCTCGGCTTAAGAGCAAAATCATAACTGGGTACCTCTGATTACCTGCAGTCCCTGGTGTGCATTTCATCATACACATACATACAAGTCAGCTTTGATTTAGAAATTATGCACCCCCGGGAAATATTATCAAAACAAATGCCTCCCAAAGAAGCACAAGGCATCTCTCAACAACAGGATCTAGGCATATGAGAATCAGAGAAAAGGGGACATAGGACAGATGAAGTGTGCTCAAGGACAACAGATTTCAAAGAATTCTAATTATTTTTAAAGTAGGCCAACCCCCAGGACATATCCATTTCATCCAGAAAAATTAATCCAGCCTGCTCCCTGCCATCCTCTTTTCCCAAGGCCCCTCAGGCATACACAAAGATTAAAAGCTACATGAACTATCCTGGCAGTCTGCTCCCTTTTATCACAACAGCTTGACAACTCCCCTGTCATCACCAGTCTCAGTAGAAGATAATAATGGAAGCAAAACTTGTTAACTCCCTGAGAGGTGACTGATGTGCCTATTCATGAAAAAGGTAAGCTTGCTCTCTAAGACAGAAATTCTGCATCTTGCAGGGATTTCTCCCCCACTGTTTCTCTACACAAAATAATGGTGATGACTTTCACACTTTGGACATCTACTCACTTGTCTGTCAATGAGCACTCAAGGGTCTCATCATCCACTGCCAAAGCTGGACCAGACTAACCATTCACCCCAACTTTGGCATCAAAGTCTTGTCCCAGACTTGATTCCAGCATCATGGATAGCTGCTTTCCTTGAGGATGGTTTTCAGATGATCCTGAAGGATGACATTATGCCTGGACCTGCTCAAAGAGCTTCACAGCCTCAGTCAGCTTAACATTTCTTGGCCTTTCTTAGCCCAAACTTTCCTGTAGTGCTTACATAAACAAAAAAATAAGTAAATATTTAAGAAAACATAATGAGGGACAGAAGACTCATCAAGATCATACATATGCATCCAAGGAACTTGCTCACAGTGTTACTTCAGACACCCAGGGCTAGAAAACCTCTACAGGGAGTACTCAAGATCACTTTACTAACTTGGTAAAACTCATGCTGTAGGAGTACCTTACACATGGAATTAAATATCAGAATTTGGAGCTGAAGATCCCCAAAAAAGCTATCCTAAAGGCAGAAGGAGATTCTTACCACTCACCAACAAGAGCTGAGGCACAGGAAACCCATGAAGCATCCTTCTCTGTTTGAGGGCTCTTGGCTAAGAACTCTGCGATTAGAAGTGGGTGATAGATTTACTATAGCTAGAATCCTATATTCTTTCAAAAGAAGCAAACAACTAAACCCCACCTACTGCACCTTTCTATCTCTGCTGTTTACTGAGATCCTGTTTTCATGCTATCACTATGGAAGGTGTTGGCTCTGTACAGGCAGAACATACTTCACAGAGGGGAGGGAAATAAGGGTGGGAAACACAGAAGAGGTGAGAAAAAGCAACATATTTCATAGCTGTGGTTTAAAGCTTCTCATACACTTTGAAATGTTAGAATAACACTGTGGGAGATGGAATAGTAGAGCCAGTGCAGGTGAAGCAGCCCAATAAAAGCAATACATTACAAACCTTGAAGAGCTGACTTCAATGCCTTATTTAACTGAGAGTAAGCAAAACTTGTTTCAAGACTAAAGTGTGCAGAGAACAATTAATTTTCTCTGAAGAACCCATTATCTTAATACTGTCTTTCTTGATTTTCTTCCCTCAATAGGAAAAAAAAAAAAAAAAGGAAAGCTTTTTATTTTTTTTTAAGAGTTTGCTTGGTTATTTTTTAAGGTTTTGCTTCAAAACATTATTACAGATGAGACATTTTCTAAAGCAATTTTAAATGGTAAATATTTTCTCTGCCATAGCTAGAATTCTTATTTAATAAGTCAAAAGAAAGACATCTAACATCTCAAAACCATAAAGGCAGGAACTGAGATATAAAATGGGATGCTATGCTTTAGCCCTTTGTCCATTTATTAATGCTTTAAAAGAAAATGTTTTACTGCAGGTTAAAACCAAAGCAAATTTAAACCCCCAAACTACAGCAAAAAAAAAAACTTGAAAGTGAAAAAGACTATTTCATTCAAAATATTGTAATTTTTTTTCTAAAGCACATTATTTAAAATAATATCTT
The DNA here is from genome assembly GCA_013396955.1 of Regulus satrapa. Lineage (NCBI taxonomy): Eukaryota > Metazoa > Chordata > Aves > Passeriformes > Regulidae > Regulus > Regulus satrapa. The sequence goes on along the minus strand of VWZN01003844.1, from coordinate 97,574 downwards.
TCTGCCTTATTAAAAAGATCAACTGAAGTCAGAACAGTTCTTGCTCAGCCATTTTCATTGCCAATTTCTTAAAAGCCAACAAAAATAAGTAAGAAACTTCGTGGGCTGAGCACCATCTGCTTATGCTGTAATTGCATTAACAACTACATTTTGAGACTGTTACCTGTAAAGCAAGTTTTCCACATGCTTTGTAAACTGGTATACTGCAAACTGGTATACTGTTTTTACCTTTTACCTTCCTTCAATTATCTCTTACTGCTCAGTGATTTACACATCAGTGTTGACTGCTGCTATTTGCAACTGAACCTTCCACAAGGAAATCAAAGGAGAATACATTGTAGCCTAGGAAAGCAAGGGCAATACTAAAAAATGTTACCACATTCTAGAATTAGAATGAGGGATTCAAGAAGACACTGTAAGAGAAACTTAAAGAAGTACAGGCCACCATAGAGCAGCAAGCAATTAGTTTATTATAACAGAGAGAAAAAATAAAAGAGCAATTTGTTCTCTTGCAAAGAGACATGCTTATGCAGGGAGAAGCATGGTTAATTCCTGACTACTACAATAATTTTTAAAGCATCATCTCTTAATTACCGAAGTAGGGTTTTTTTTGTTTGTTTGGTTTGTTTTGGGGTTTTGTTTGTTTGTTTGTTTTGGGGGGTTTTTTGTTTGTTTGTTTGGGGTTTTTTTGTGGGGTTTTTTTTGTTTGTTTTTTGTTTTTTGTTTTCCCAGTAATTGTGTTTGTATGAAGCCTGGTATAAAAAGTATTTTATTTCCACATGGAAAAGCCAGGAGTTTTCAGAAAATTGTGATTTTGTGCTATAAAATGCACCTGCAAGGAAAGCACCAACCTATTTCCCAAACTGCTCCCACTGTTTTGGATTTTTTCAAATTTCAGACCTGCCAATTCAAATTATATTACAATGACTAAGCAAACATTTGAAAATTATTTGATCCCAAGCAAGAGAAACACAGTAAGAATACTTATTTGAAAAACCAAGGTAGAATACAAGTATCAGCTTACTCTTCCATTAGCTGTTAATAGCTGTTGTACAGCTATTAACAACAAAATACTCTTTTTCCACAAAAGCACGTCTTCTCCACAAGCTCCTTCAGAGAGGAGGAGGAGGCTACAATTAAACTGATAAATCCTAATTTGCCATAAAACCATTTAAGTTTATAGAAACCCACTTAGTTTTTCTTCTACAATCTGTATTAACTGAAAAGCCAGAAACCCCCCAAATCCAAGCCTAAACAGTAGCATGGGTTGTGAGGACATACATACTGCTGGCTGCTAACTCCCCTTTGTTGGAGACATCTTCCTTCACCAACACACCTCTTGAGCATTACACTTAGCAATGGCGGGGGGGGCGGGGGGGGGGGCACGNGGGGGGGGGGGGGGGGGGGAGGGCACGGAGAACCTCACTCATCAAAACTGTGTCTAACCAAATGTACTGTGAGGCAGAGGTGGAGTGCTAAAGACAGATTCAAGCAAGATAAATTCGATTTGATTCACAATGTCTGGTCACCTGGTCCCTGGACTCCTTGTTATATACAAGATCAAAGTTCACAGCCTGTGGGTACCTCTGCTATCCAGAGGTCAACCTGCAGCTCCAACTGAACCAGCACAGAGCTCCCTGCACTGTATGTATTACATAACACTGTCCTGGAGATCATCAGGCACAAGGGCAAGGGAGGGGCTGTCCCGCTCTGCTCTGCACTGGGGTGGCCAGTTTTGGGCACTGAAACACAAGAAAGACATTAATTAGAGAAAATCCAAAGGACAGCCAGTAAAGTGTTGAAGGGCCTTGAGGGGAAGGCCGTATGAGAAGCCGCTGAGTTCACTTGGTCTGTTCAGCCTGAAGAAGAGGAGACTGAGGGAAGACCTCATTGCAGTTACAACTTCCTTGTGAGCGGAAGAGGAGGGCGGGCACTGATCTCTGCTTTGTGGTGACCAGTAGGAATGGACCAAAGGGAACGGCCTGAAGCTGGGTCAGGGGAGGTTCAGGTTGGATATCAGGAAAAGGTTTTTCACTCAGAGGGTGTTGGGCACTAGGACAGGCTCCCCAGAGAAGCAGTCACAGCAGCAAGCCTGACAGTTCAAGGAGAGTTTGGACAACACTCTCAGGCACATGGTGGGACTCTCAGGGATAGTGCGGTGCAGGACTGGGAGTTGGACTCCATCATCCTTGTGTGGCCCTTCCAACTTGGAATACTCTGTGATTCTATGTTGCTAATTTTAAACTAATAGTCCAGAGCAGACTTCTTTTTCCATACTTACAGAGTAAATCTAGCAATTAAATGTAACTGTTGCCAGACTTAAAGTCCTCTCAGATTATATGGCCTAGTTACTGTAAAAAGCATCCTCCCAGTACCACCCCCCACCCCCCACCACAAGGTAGAAGTCAAATCTATTAATGTAACAGCTTATCCTGTCCTATTTCCACTTGGCAGTCTCCCGTAATGCTGATTTAATATCTGACAAAAATAGGACAATGATGCTGTCATTTCTGATTAGAGGATGTCAGCTCAATACAAGCAATTTTAACTCTGCTGAGCTAGGGTTAGGGAAGGTGAATGCTGCTTGGCTATGTGGAGAAAAATCTATGTATCTACTTCTGGATAATGCTGTCCTCCTGATGACCCAAATGACATTTACTAGCATCAGAATTTCTACTACTTCAGTTTAGCCATCCATATTCACCAGCTTTAAAACTGGTTAAAGAGAGTTAACTATCACCTAGAATTTTATTTAAAAGAGGAAGTTATTACATGCTATTTTCAATGCCTCAATATTTGGCCCCTAAGCAGCACAAATTGCCATGTCTGTTTTGTTTTTTCCCCCAAAACAAATTACAGCCTACCCAGTCCATGTTGTTGATCCAAATTTCTGTGGTGTTATTCCCAGTTTATTCATTAGGTACTGCAAAAGATTAACAGTTTTACCTGTGTGATCCCCCAAACTAACACAACTGCTACGTTTTTGTTGCATTATCTTGCCTAAGCGTGCAGAGTTACCTTTCATCCTGCTAAAAGTTCCCTGGATACACTAGATCCATCTTCTCCTGCCACAGGGATTCTTGAAAAGCAAATGCCAGTCTCAGCTTAAGATCTTTGATTTTTTCAGCCGTTCAATTCTTTTACATTATTCACAAATGATAACACTTAGGGTTAAATAAGACAACAGGAATCTTGTCATGTACATAAAAATGGTGCAAAACTGCCCTTTAAAGAGGAGTAGGCATATTAACAGTTTTCAGATAATGAGTTCTTTACCTAACTTAATATGAGGGGTTTTGAGTAATAAGAATGTTCAATAAATTTTTAATATAATTTATATATACATACTAAATTGTAGGTATCATATAGGCCTTTAGGCCTTTNAGGGACTGGGGTTTTTATACTCTCCCAAGGGTGTTAGATTTTTACAAGCTTTTTCAAAGCAAATTTTGATAAAAGCACATATTACAAATATATAATTTAATATCTCAAAACATTTTGCCTATTATTGTTGCTAGCAACACAAAAGATTACTGCAAGAAGTGATGGTTACTTTCTACAACAGCAATACTTTAGCACAGCAAGCACATTACCTCACTGTGCACAGTCTTCAAACCAAACTTGTTGAACACAAAAAGTTTGCCAAGGTGTTGCCAAGGCAAATGTCACACAAGAAGTAGTGACTTATCACAGCTCTGACTGCAGAAAGTAGTGTGGCTGTGTCCAGCCCTGCACCTGTATAGAGCTTTTCAAACCCAGGTGATGAATGATTGTGTTCAGCTTTCAGATAATGCCAGAGTAACAGAACTGATGCAGTGTCCTTTGTGTCATGTCACTCAATTGCAGAAAGGCAAACCAGATTAAAAAGTGACCAATATAGTATATATAACTAAAGAAAGCAATTGAAGAGAGATTATTTTGTTATTTAATCACTTACGTACCACCATGCATCACATCTTTACCAGATTCAGAAAACTCAGATCCCTTCACTACTGAACACCACTGTCCCTTTTACATCAGATTCTTAATCTTATTTCAATTTCTGTCTTTCCTCCAGTAATGATATCAACTGCAAATTCCTGGGTCTCACTTTCTGTTTCAAGCACACTTACTCCTTAAGGGAAAGTGAACAATTTCCTCTGGGATTTCCACACAAAGAATCTAATTTAAACAACAAAAACACTTCAAGTTCAGTCTGCAACTTGCCATTAAGATCTCAGTGACAATCAAGCCAAGGTATACAGGATATTAGCAGTTCTTAAAGTGGGGGAGAAGGGGTGTCACCAGAAAGCTCAGAAAATGTCCATTCAGCTTTTATTACTTCTTTTTTTTTTTTCTCTCTAAAGCTTCTGCCTCCACATAATAAATTCTCTATCTTCTATTGGCCACTTGGGAATTGCAATGTTTAAACTTGGCAGTTGGTGAAGACCCACAGCCCCAGCTCCCAGCTGCAAGATTATCACCTGGTTTCCTGAACCAGAGGGATGTGCTAGAATTGCCACCTGATCAGGGCACTTAGCAAAGCCTCCTCTCCCTATCCAAGGGCAACCATTCTTCCCTCACTCTGGCATGGCTGCCATGATGTCTGGCATCAAGGACAATTAGATGTCCTGGCAGGGAGATGGGAGTATAAATGTCTAAGGGTGGGCGAATGACCTCACAAGCTCCTGTTAAGCACATGTGGTACTGGAGACGTGTACTCTTTGAGGTGTGGTAGGAGGAAGGGGACAGTTGTTGTCCAACTACTCATGCACACTTTGAAAAAACCCTTGCAACAAAGTCCAGAAAGTCTGATAACTATTATAGACAAATAAGACCTAAACAAAATCCCAGTAAAATCATGTCCTTTACAGACACAGAAAATCAAATGCCTTCAATATATGGCAAGTCCATTGGTGGCTCAGGTGTAGTAGCCATGGAAAATTCTGAATTTACTTCAGAATTTAATGCTTCAAATTTGAAGGACCAGGTTCCCAGATATAAGGCCAAGCAGCCTGTGCCAAATTTTCAGGAAGTTCTCTTCATTACACCTGTGAACAGGACAGACCATGGAATTTATTTTGTGGGTTTAGCAATCTCATCACTACATTTCTGCCTTGTGCAAGGGCAGGCCCACACTTCCAGCAAATCTTTTACTACCTTACTAATTTCCCTCTGGACCCTAGGACATTGGACACTCCTCTTACTGTCCTTCATATAGACAAATGAATAGGGTCATTTGTAATTGGTCAGATTTGGAGAGCTAAAGTTGACCTACAGTACATTTGCTCCTTTAAATAAGCTTTCAATATTTCAGTAATGAATCTTTCTTTACTGTTTCAGCCCACTGGTTCTGCCTGCTGTACTACCTACTCCTTGACAAGAGCAGCTTTAAGGATGTAGCTCTGAGGCTGATCATTAGCAACACATCTCGCTGGAGAAGAACAAATACTGTAGCTGGGATCCCTACAGCAATCTTGCTACAATGAATGGCCTCAGTGGTGTGATTGGCACATGGTGTGACTCCTGAGGTGTCCTACACAGGGCCAGAAGCTGGAATTGATGATCCTGATGGGTCCCTTCCAACACAGCATACTCTATGATTCTATGATTCTCAATCATTTCCTGCTGGCTCCAGAACTGTGACCCCTTAATCCAGAAGACCAGAAGGTATCAGAAAGTATCCAGAAGACACAACATGGTAATCAAATCAATGATTCTACCTATTTTTTTTTCCTCACAGCCATAAATATCTGGTAGCCTTACAATCATTACAATCAGATAGCAGGTATTCTTACTTACACAAAAGCAGAAGTGCACTTCAGACTCTGAGAACAGCCCTTAATATATTTTCATTGTTTTGATTTTATTTAGATTGGAAACTGAAAGTTCTTAAGGATCAGAGTTAGTTTATTGTCTTCAGATATTTCTGATAATGCAAATGAATTCTTAATCTCTCACTCCAAATCCCATAAGCACTTTTTTCTCAAATGGATTCTTGGAGGAAGTTCCAAATGAGGTTACCCAGAGAACAGTTCTGCATATGCATCAGTGAGTCTTCAATTGGAAAGAAAGGCCCTATCTCCAATTATCTGTATTACTCTTATTACTACTTTGTTCTCATTTCCTTCCTAAACAGACACTTCTCCACTTTCATTTTTGTTTTGAAAACTCTCTGTACATTAATCATTTTTATTTTCCAAAAGACCTCAGAAATCTTTTAAATCAGTAAAAGAAAAGGTAACACAATTTTTGAAAGGATATTTTTTGAAGGTACATATTTATAACACTAAAAGATCTTCTGCATTACCTATTGTCTGCGGCTGTGGGCAGGAAAACACTGAAGATTATAAACAAGAATAACACTGCAAATCTTTTCATCTTTGCATCTTTAATGCTTTGGTGCTATTAAAAAGTGCCTGGGTTACAATGCAGAGAGGAAAAGGGTACTGCCTGAAGGTAGTAAAATAGCTAAATTCTATTTTAAGCTGGTACTGTCTGATAAGGAATTGCATATTTGTTGGTTAGAGCTTTTAGCCCAAGAAAAGGGAGGAGGGTGTTGCATGAGAAGATTTATTTATCTGTCATCTTTAGCTTAACAAACTTTTGGGCAACTGACAAGAGAGCAAACATACACATTTCTATGACTGAACAAAGGGCATTTGTTCTGGGAAGCAGTCAAGATTAAAATTCTATTTCCTTTATGCTGAAGCTGCACCAAGGCACACGCTGTTCCCAGGTGTTGCAGGGAGCACACTCCAAGATACAGGGTCAGCTCTGTCTCTCCTAACACAATGTAGGGAATGCAAGTGCTAACCTCTGGACATATTCCTGGGCTCTGACAGCTTCCCAGTAATATGTCAGAGCACTGCTAGTAGGAAACAGTCATTACTGTTTAGTGCATATCCCTTACCTGAGCAGCTTTGGAGGTGGAAAGTACTCTAACCCAAACATGAATTTAGTAATAACGTTTCTCAGAAAATGATGAAGCAGCATGTGTTACTCTTGTATTTATCACAAAGGCAAGTAAACAGCTGATCTAGCTAATGAATCAGATATTCTGTTTAGATTTCATCTTTGACAGTGTTTACTTAATAGAACTGTACTTGTTCTCAACAAAGACCTAATTATTTCCTGAGTTAGCTGTCATGGATATTTCCTCCTCAGGTCAAGACCAGGTAATCAAGACAGAATAATGCTTTATCAGGAGCAGGACAGTAAAAACTCTTGCAATTCCTTTAATGGTACACAAAACAGCTAAAAAACCATTCTGAATTAAACCTCATATTAATGGAAGTGGATATAAGCTCAAAAGTCTCTGAGCAAAAGCCTTTAGGTTCATAAGTAAGTACAGCATGATGTATTACAGCGCCTAAGTCAATACAGCACATGCACATCAGGGCTATGATACTTCAGTGGTCATGCCAGCGTAAGCATCTGAAGATGGTCACTGCCCTACACAGCAATGCAACCACATTCTTTTTCCCTGAGATTGTCACTTTGAATGTCTGTTCATAGTCCTTTCCTGAGCAGAAAAAGTAATTTGACTAGTTTTGATGCAAAATGTCTATTGCTTGTACTGCCTGACATTTTCTTCAGAGGTATACAAATAAATTTCTGAAGATTTTTCCACACACAGAAAATTCCACATTGTGTCCAGAAAGACAGATTACAGAAACTTCACCACTTAAGAAACTGCTCATCTTAAAAAAAAAAAAAAAAAAAAAAAAAAAAAAAAAAAAAAAGAAAAAAAAAGCAGCTATGGCCTATTATCTCAGCAGTAACTGCCAAGATACAGCAAACTGTAACAGCTTCAGAAGACAGAGCATCTGCTGAAGGAGTCCAAACTCTTTTCCAGTTTCCAAAAACTTCTGTCAACTCACTTGCCTGACACAATTATCCAAAGAAGCCCATTAGAGAGGTCCAAGAACAAATAGTAAAAGATCCCTTTTTAAGATAATCAGTGGTAAATTTTATGACTTTACCAAGATTATTTTAATCTTGGCTAATCTTACTTCAAGCAGATCTCCTTAAGTCCAGTTATATTCCTGAGCAAAAGCCTTTAGGTTCTGTTTTCTGGTGAAAACTGAAGAATTACTTTGACTCCTTCAAAGACCCCGGTGTCAAAGGGTCAGGTTATTTTCACCTGACTAATACAAGGCCATGGCAAGACTCACACTGCAGATTTGTTCGTCTGATCTCCTGAAGCATTTCTGGAAGTTAGTTGAAGCGCTGCCCACCTCGCATATCACCTGTGCTCCCATCATTTAAGCATGGAAGACCTGCACCAGTTGGGTAAATGCAGCGCATTTTGGCTTTCTGTGCACTGCTGTTAAATTACCAGATCTGCTGCTTCTCCTTGGCCAAATCGGCCCTTTGGTTAATAAAGCCAAGGGAAGCCGATCCGCGGCAGCGAGGTGAGTTGGCGAGGGAACACCTGCACCCTTTGCTGAAGCTCTGGGGGACCTTTGCAGGACAAGCAAACAGGCGAAGGAGACACCGCCGCGGTTATTTAGGGATGGAAAACCCCCAAAGGGAAGACGACCCCAAACGTTTCGTGTGCCCAGGGCACTGGCAGCGGGGAGGTCCCGGGGAGAGAAGGGCCCAGGCGGGACGCTGCCCGCACCACCGCGCCGGTGGCGGACACCGGCGGCGCGCTCCAGGCGGGAGAAGGGGCTGCGGCGGCGCCGGGCCGGGTGGGGCGGCACGGACCGGACCTCGGCCGGGCTCAGNAATGTCTACAGATTATACCATATTTTCTTAAAATGACAATTTGTTTATAGACAAAATGTATTTTATTAAAAAGCTTGAATACTTTGCAGACCTAAGCTATTGGGTCTGACATAATTTTCTGTCTCTTCAAGGAGCCAGTGGTAGTTGAGTAAATGACAGTGCAACGTATCCTGGTAAAATACTTGCTGGATGCTCTCCCAAATTGAAACAGTTACTGACAAACTTTTTTTTTTTCTTTCTTTTTTTTTCCTTCCTACCCCCTCCTTTTTTTCTCCCTCCCCCGCGCGGCTCCGGTAGGCTGCGGGCTGCGTGTTTGCCTCCCCGCCGGGCGCAGCGCCCGGGGTGATGCGGAGCAGGAAGTCCGCTGCGGGAGTCGCGGTTCCACGTGGCCGCTCCGCACCGGGGAGGGAGCGCCTCGCCCCGGGCCGCCGCTTGCTCCTGTCCCCGCCCCGGCAGAGAGCCGGGCGAGCGTTCCCGTGCACCTGCTCCGGCCCGGACTACGGCTGCGGCCAGCCGCGCCTGCAGCCTTTCGGGAAAGGGGAGAGCAGTAGGACGCCTCGGTGGGGTTTGTGCTTTCCCAGTTGAGTGGACAGCGCTGCTTGGGCACCGATTTGCAGAAATTAAGGTGCAAACGTTTAATTTCAGGGCTTGTCATATAGGTGTAGGGTAACGCGGGCCCATTAATTGTTGTGTACAGCCTGGGTAGAGTAGAACGGGAAAGTCAACAGATTTTTCTTAGGGATAGCAGATTAAGTACAAGATTACAGAGATACTATCAGCCCCACGCTTGTGTGTTATTTTGTTACTAATTTTCTGCACGAAAAGTTAGGCATCCTATTTCCTCCTTTGAATGAATATCACGTGTGCACACACAGAAACCTGATAATGAAAGCTCTCCATAAACCAGAGTGATACAAAACCGGTGTTTTCCATGTAACACTACTTTTGTCTTTCTTGTGTATTCAGTACTATCCCCTTGCTCCAAAGTTTTTCCATTCTATTTCTTATGTGCACTGGGAGGCTTTCAGATCGATGGATCTTGAACATTAACTTTCAAAGATTAAGGGCTGCAGGAATGAAACAGGATGTTACACCTGGAACAGGATAACTTTGGAGGAAAAACCACCTACACCTAAGTGACCTTTGTAGTTGGACACACCTAGACAGAGAAGTCTTCATTTATGCATATAACTTGTGCTATAGCATTGCATGATGTCTTTTTTAAATTTTCCCCATTCTATAGGATCATGGTACGAGACGCAGACAAACGCAGTGTTTAAGGCATGAGCAACAGCTCTAATCCTTAAAAGTGTTTGCATAGCCCTGTGACTTCCATAGGAGCACAGAACTGTTTTCCCCAAAGCCCCCTCCCTGTCTGCAGTTGCGGCAACCACACAAATATCCCAACACAAAGATTTAGGTGACTGTTTTCAGGTAGATAACAAAACCTGTACAGGGCTGGGAGGGATTGTTAGGGGTTTTTTGGATGGGAAACACATAGAGTTGAGGTGCCCAGCTCTGAACAGATTCCCTGGTTTGCTGAGCCCAGAAGGAAAATGCAAGTTTGGGCTGTAAACTGTGAAGGTCGGTAGGCTGTCAAACAAATATAGAAGTATATCCTCAACTCTTCCTTCACTCCTTATTGGAGACCTTACTGCAGCAGTGATCTTTCCTCATTTTATTTCATTCTTTATTTTTGGCATCCCTTTTAATGTGCTCTCAGCACACTCAAGAAAAGCAAGAAGAAAAAAAAGTTACTCATAGCACTTAATGGAGGATACAGATATGGATGTGATATTGCTCTGCTGCTGCTCCTCAGAGCTGAGAGTGGCGGGGACAGACCTGTGTGTGCAAGTTGATAGGATGAGAATTTACATTTGTAAGGTGGCCTGCCAAAACTGGATTTAGGGTTGGAATTTCTTTTTCATATGCAGGTGCATATTCTGCATGAAACCATAGGCAAAAGTAAACCATACACCTGTGATTTCACAGAGAGCCAAACCCTTGGAAGGTGATCAAGAGCTTTGTCATTTTGGTTTTAGATACTCGAAGTCTCACTGTCAGTGAACTCCCCCAATCAGCCATCCAAGGCCAATGCCTTCTCTACCAGGAATTTTAGCACCTCCTCTGAAGTGGCTCCCCTTTGTCCCTCCCCGAATAATCCCAGGCTAGCTATCTCGAGGGGAAGGCAGTGGTGCCGTTCACGACCAAGATAAAAGACCAAGGGCTGCTTTTTCCTCCGGGATAATGTTGGATATTTATTCAGGCTGGAGTCCACGAGGGAAGAGAGAGAGAGGAGAGACTTTCCCGGATATTTCAAGCCTCGGGAGAGGGGCGGGGAGGCATGTAGCATCAGCCAATGGGATAACATTCCAGGGACAGGGAGGGGAAGGGCAAAACACGTCACACTTGTGGGGGAGGGATACATAGAAACTGGGGAATACCAGGTATGTGCACTACCACACCCCTCTGCATTTTATCCCAAAATAGAAGTAACTGATGCCCACTGGGAGGCAGTACGGGCCAATAGACAGGGTGTCCATGCAAGCCAGCCCCTCTCTGCCAGAACCACCTATGACAGCAGATTGGAGAAGGCATCATGTTTCTGTTTGACCACTATATGTTCCTGCCCTGTTTCCTCAACAGTGAGCATCAGCTACCTTTATTCTTCTCACTCACAGGACATGCAGTGTGACTGCAGAAGTATTAGGTTAACATTGACCTTGGAAGTAGTTTCATTTCAGTCATATCCTATTAAGGATGTGCTGAAGTTTCAAATTCGGCAGATACTCCAAAACACTTTTCTCCTATGTAGTAAAGTGACTAAGGCCTACAGAACCTATTTTTCCTCTTGTGGAATTTGTATCAGCTAAGACAGAAAATTCAAATTAAATTTGAATTTGGATTGCCTCCAGTATTATTCAAAATCACTTTTCAAAGTCTTTTACAGCCTGGAGAGAAAAAGAGGGAGGGTTAAACACAGGCTTTAGTCTCATTCAGTTAGAAAATGTAAGTAAATATAAATTTTTATATAAAAATATAAATATATTTAAAGTAAAATAAATATATAATATATTAATATATAAATATTCCATATAAACCATGATGCTTTTACTATATAGGCAGTATTAAAACAAAACCCAAATCTGTTATTAGGGACTTAATCTCTGTTAGACTGATATTCAGTCATTCAAATGTTTCAAACAGGCTGGCAACTGTCACAGTGTTTATATCTGTATGTGGACATCCACTGCTTGTCACACAGAAATTGTGTGTTCACCTCTCCATGTATGACTCCAAATAAATAGGCAATGTCATTTAAGTCAAAGCCTTGCTACTCTTGAACTAGAGACCTACAATGACCTGGAGGTGAGGTATCCGATTACCAATCCCCTAAGCCATGCAGTTGCCTTATTGCTGGGGATTTGGGGGATGGTGTCTGGAGCAGGGTCAATAACAAATGTCAAAGCCTCATGCAGTTGTTTGCATGGGAGAAGCGTCTGGATGTGGATCTACTCCTTAACTCTTGTCCTGAATATCTGACCACAAAAAACCAAACTGCTTGTTCAGAATGCAATGTCTGAAAGGAAATTCCTGCAGACTTTTGTACCTCTCAAGGTGAAAGTCATGTGTTACAAAGTTCCGTAGTACAACAAGCTGCTGTAAAGGCTTCACTCTACATAAAACCTCACTTCTTGTTCATTTGAGAGTTTTCTTTGGTCAACACATAGACAATCTTTGTCAAATCTGCAGTTCAGAGACCAAATTTTCTTTCTACTTAGTGCAGAGAGCACAAAACACAACTGGGTATTTTTTGTCATGCAAATAGGTTTGAAATGAAATCTTTGAAATTAGCAATGGTGTGCTGGTTTTGGCCAGGGTAGTTTATCTTCATAATAGCTTGTAAGGTACTATATTTCGGTTTTGTGCTGGAAAAGATAAAACCAGGATGTTTTGGTTGTTGCTGCACAGGACTTGCACAGAATCAAGGCCCTTTGTGCTCCTCACCCCCTCCCACCAGACAGGAGGCTGGGGGTACACAAGGAATTGGGAGAGGACATATCTCCAGATATAACTACCAGCACTTCATTAAGTGAAGTATTTCCCCACAATATTTACACAATACACTCTAGGCTTAATGTAACAGCAAACTTGGTCATGCTTTGATTAAAGAAAGTGTTGGAAAATGCCAGCTGGCAGAAAGTAACTTGCCTTCCTAAATGGAATACTCTCAACACAAGCAACACCTTTGCTCCAGTGAAACCTTCCAGCTTCCAGCTCTTTTCCCATCCTGACCTTGCATTTAGATGGTCATCTCTGAACAAAGCCTTTGCTGTCTTCTGCACTTGTTACTTTGGATCTAAGGAGAGCTGATCTTATGGAAAGCTTGTGCAGTGTCTTAGCCCTACAGCAGACTTACAACTGCATATCAGAGTTCTGGGTGTCCTGGGGGACTCCAGTACACATCTTCCCGAGATGTCATCTGAAAAGGTAGGAACTCAATGTGACAGAAGATGCCTGGCCAGATCTCCCTTACTTTATGTTAGGCTCATATTCCTCATATTCTGACACCACACCCAGCACTGAAGGATTTGAAGACAGATTCTGGATTAATGAGGTGGTCACTGCTAGGAATAATCTGAAGGGCAGAGTTTGGCATACATTATGATGAATATAAAGTTATGCCCTAAATATTTACAATGTGTGTATATTTAACCTTGGAGTTGACAAAAAGGAACTGAAGTACGGGATTTTAAATTCTTCCTAATTTCTGAGATTGTTTAAAAAGTACTTTAATCAAATAAGTGCCTCTAGGGAGTAATTAATATATGCTCTTGCAATTTAGACTACGATTGCTTATCTTCACAGTTTTGTGTTCATGATCTCCAGTCTTTTGTACTATACTTCCTGTAATTCTCAATTATCCTTTTTTAAAGCCAGCAGTTTAGCCATGCATGTCCAACCAAAAAATTATCCTTCAGTATTTCAGCATTTGAATGGATGCTTTTGGCAGAGTGCTGTTCGCCTCCTTTGCTTTTCCTGTCACTTTTATGAAGAATGTGTTATGAAGTTCCCGTCATTACATTTAGCCCACATACTCCTGTCATGCCTACTTAGTCTGTTTTATTCCTGCAGTATCACCTCTATCTCCTCTTCTTTTCCCACACAGCAACAGTAAGCAAGCTCATTATTTTGTAATGGTCTGGATTCTACCAATGTCCTGAAGATTGGAATGTAAAATGATCTTTTTTCCCAGCTGCCCTTTCTGATAATGAGTACCAGTCAATGTTTATGAACTATTTGTGTTATTAATACTGCTTTTGTAAAAAAACAAAAAAACCCCAAAAAACCAAAAAGATCCCAAAAACAAAAAAAAACCACCAAAAACCCAAAACAACTTATTTTGCACCTACAAGTCCTCAAAATATTCACACTGAGTGTTGACAATCCTTGACAGATTTAGATCTCATTAAAATAGTGGATGGGATGGTCTGTTATGTGGGCATTTCATTAAAGTATGGGAAGAACTGGAATTATTCTGAGCATGGTTTTGCTATTTAAAAAGTAAAATATACATTTTAAATTAACTTTTCAAAGAAAGTCTTGTCTGTATTTTGAGCCAGACAAAAGTATGAGTAGCCATATACTTGTACCAGTCTTAGGTCTGCAAAATTTCATTTTCCAAGGTGCCATATTGCTTAGCATTTCAAACAGAAATTAACTTGCATAATTTCCTGAATTTAGGGCAGAGAAAATTGAAACAGGTTGCTGCAATTTCTGTTATGCTGAAAAAATGAATGTTGTAAATACCCACAATTTCAGAGTCTGAGTTATTTTTCTAAAAGACTTTTCAAGTATAGTAAATCACTGGAGCTAATTTGATAAAATTGCCAGTCTGAACAAGAACTACAGTGCCTTTGAGAGAAAAAAATTGAAAATTTTACAACTAAAAATTAATTAGATTTTTGTATTTCTTAGGAATTTTGTTATTTAGTGATAAACTGTTGACAGTTTAGCAAATCACTGGCAACTTGAGTATTTTCAATTCAGTATCATTTATCAGCTATAAACCTTCAAAGAGTTTGACAAAATTGCTTTCAGGATATATTCTGTCATGTTGTTCAAAATTAATAGAAAACCCTAACTGCTGAAGATATGAAGCATTTGTAAAGCAAAGTTATAAATCAAACCAACATGTCAAATCTACACAAGATAAAACCTTATGAAGTTTCTCAGACAAATAAAAAAAGATACTCAAAATTTGTTATGTGGAAGTGTGGATGCACCACAGTTACTAGATGCTAAAACCAGGACATGTTTTTTGTTCCTTAGCTTAGTCACTGTTTCAGAAAGAGTGGCCTGCCCCATTTTACATAAATGAATAAAAGGTCCATGAATAATTACTGGAAAAGACCAGTCCAGTAGATAGATTTATAAACTGAATAACATTGTAGAGTTCTGCCAGACTCTGATTTTCAAACTGGTGTCCTGGGGAATGGGAATGCTGTCTGTAACAGAATGATAGCAAGACTACTGCTGTTAGCCATATAAAATTTTTGGTATATATCACAAATTGGTAACTGGAAATTAAGGGTCAGCAGCAGTGAATCAAAAAAAGCTTTGCTAGGCAGCTCTGAGCTTTCTTAATTCTTTGCAGATATAAAAAAACCTGTAAGTTCAATGTTATTGGTGGTTGGAAACAAACAACACAATGCTGAGCAGCCTCTATTCTTAGTAAGATGCCATTTGGAGAGGAATTCTCAAACAGTAGATTATTTCCATTATGTATCGTCTGACACCAATTTGTATCAATTAGTAATTCAATAAAATTATTCCATTATAAAAGGCATGTTTTGTGGGAACTGCAGGCAATAGCAGCTGTTGTATCATAACATTGCACGCATTCAAATCTTCTACTAAATATAATCATAATGAAATCGATTTCATAAGGGCTTAAGTACACCATGTAGATGCAGCATTCTGTGACAGTTTTCCCCTTTTCTCAGCACCAAAGCTATAGACAGCTATCCCCACTTGGTATGAATTAAATTATTTCTAACTTTTAGAGCTTTAGCTCAGGTATCAATACAGAGGATTCTTTTTTTTTTTTTTTAAATTTAAAGTATGTTTTCCACCTTTTTCCCAAACTGAGAGCTCAACAACAAAAAACCTCCCCCTAAAGCCCACCAAAAACTACAAAAACACCACAACCAGCAAAACAGAAAAAACCAAAAAATCTCAAACTCAACTCTCCAAAAAACCCCAAACCCAACCAACTTAAGAGAAAATATTATTAGTGTCAAAAAGACATTGAGATGAAACTGAAGAATTGTAATAAAGTCATCATCCTGGCAAGCTAAACTCCACTGCTTTTCAGTCACCTGTGACAAGTAAGAGTGATAATGGCAGGATTTAATCCATCTTAAAATACTGCAGGTTTCCAGATCCCTCAGCTCACTGTCACGCACCCCCATTTTTCTAATACATAACAGCATGCAGGTTTGGGCTGGGGTGGAGTAAATTTTTGTCACAGTGGCTGGTATGGGGCTGTGTTTTGGATTTGTGCTGAACACAAGGCTGAGAATGTGGAGATGGTTTTGTTATTGCTGAGCAGGAGTTGCACAGAGCCAAAGCCTTTTCTGCTTTTTGTACTGCCAGGCTGGGGAGGAGACTGGGGGTGTATGGGAGGCTGGGAGGAGACACAGCCAGGACAGGTGGCCCAAACTGACCTCATGTGACCATGTAACATCATGCTCATTATATAAAGTGGGATAAGAGGGAGAAAGGCAGGTACATTTGGAGGGATGGTGTTTGTTTTTCCAATATTAGATGTGATGGGGCCCTGTTCTCATGGAGATGGCTGAGCATTAGCCTCCCATGGAAAGCGAGAACTCATTCTTTATTTTGCTTTGCTTGTGTGCTTGGCTTTTTCTTTTCCCCTTTGACTGTTTTTATCTTTTTATTATTTTGTCCACGAGTTTGCTAGCTTTTACTGTTCTGATTCTCTCCCTCATCCCACTGGTGGGGGAGTGAGTGAGCAGCTGTGTGGGGCTTGGCTGCTAGCTGGGGCAAATCCATGACAAACTACAATGATTTAAAAACTAGTTGGCTGAGTGTTTGAATTAAAAACTTTTCTAAATTCCCAGGTGTGTGCAATTAGCAAGAAGCAGATCTCTAGAAGGTACTTCTATATTTACTCTGTCTTAACTAAATCATTGTTCTGAATAGTTTGATCACATCCCTTAGGTTTAGATATTAGAGTTTACAAAAGAAGGGGGAAAAGGTTGATTTACAGTTTTGTCTTTAAAAAAAAAAAAAATCACTCATTTCAACCCAGAAAACAAATTTATAGAGCAGCAGACTAATCCAATTAACATTATTTAAAATTAAACTGAAGAATCACTGATCTACTCTTATTCCCATTTACTGATCCTTTGAGTAATGAACTTTGCTCCTGTAAACCTTAGGCTGAAGTGAAGTTTATTTCGATCCTGATTTACTATCAACAACCCTGACATTTGTATATATCCCAAAATGAACACAGCATCTGTGTAATTAATTGTTTTTTCTTTTTCCCTGCAAATGTTGCTTTGGGACAAAGCAGAAATCATAGGAAAACTTCATATCAAGATAAAGCATGGTGATTTACAGCAGAACTTTTGTAGACTGTTGACTAACTCCTTGAAAAACCTGGATGACTTCTTACTAACTTCCAAGATACAGGAAGTAAACATGTCTTCAAAATATTTTGGATTTAAATAAGTAGACTTATAATATGACTGAAAATGAGTGTAACAATTTGCCTCTCTTTCAGATTTATATCCAAACAGTCTCTCCAAACTTGCCCTGCTAAGTCTTTGGTGTCAGGGCTGATTAGAAGAAAGCAGGAGATAGAGGCACTATTCCTCCCGACATTTAGGTCAGCTCTGATACTCTCTTGTGTGTATCTAGGCCATGTCTAATTAATCCCAGAATATTCCACCACTACTAGATTATCTCTGTCAGCTTCTCCCTCAGAAACCTGGCAGCAAAGATTTTACCTTAGGTGAGAATTTTTTTCATTGTTTAACTACATAATGTTTTTGCAACAACTTACAGAGCCTTTAGGCTCTACCTTAGTAGAGGTAAATAGCTTCACTTGAAATTACTGGAATGTTGCCAGATTTAAACAAAGCCAAGATTTCACCCCCAATTGTTTTATGGATTAAATTTACCAGCCCTCTCATCTCCAAGTTTCAAAAGACTCACAAGAATCACATTTTCTTTTTCTAAGCCAAATGTGAATACAAACTGCTTCATCAAACTAAGATCAGAAAAGGCAAAAGATATAAAAAAACCACAATAAAAATTCTACCTTAAAGCCTTACTTACTGATCTTACTTTGCTGATCTCTTACTGGAGATCAGCAAAAGCTAAGGAATCAAACTGTATTTTTGCACTTTTAGCTGCAGCCTGCAGTCTGCCACGGTCATTACTAGAATTACATAAATAGTTTGCAAAGACACATAACAGTTCTGGGAGGTGTTTAAATCAAGACAAGTCAACACTGTGGAGCAGTGGATATGCAACTGGTGGCTGCTGAAAAATAACCCAGAGCACTTACTGAAGTAAGGACACGCTGCATCCATGTTTTGTACATGACAATAATGAAGCACAGAATCACAGCACTAAAAACAGACTGTTAATTAGTAATGTAACATTTATATGCAATTATGCATGGTGCTGGCTGTCTCAAGCAGTGACACATTTGTACACTGAGGGTGAGTTTTGGAATCAGTGCTCTCTAAACATGCATTCACATATACAAAAACCCAGTGGATTTTTACTTATACCCGATGATAAAGTACTACATGACAAGACAACTTACTACTTGCAGAACATGAAATACCTGTTATTGGAGATTTATTAATATGCACTTTAAAACACATGCAAAGAACAGCCCAGACATTTTTGCAGTGGGTGAGGTATGCTTTTTATCTCCACCCTCCACTTCGCAAATTCTGTCCTTGCAATATCCTTTAGTTAAACATAAAAAAAAAAAAAAATTCACTGCGTTTTGTACAGGATTGTTGTAGAAATCTTAATTTAAATGCTTCTACTGATACCTTCAGAAGTATGTAACATTAAAAATGTAAATTAGATGCAGATTTGTCACATATTAATTTTCCTTTCCTAGGTGAGTTGATTACTAAAGCAGGAAATGCTATTCATAAATTTTTATTACTAACACACTAAAAAATCCATATAGCAAAACTTCTTTTTTTTCTTTTTTAAAACATCACTAGGAAAACAGTCAAATTAGTATCAGTGAAGAGTTTTGCCTGAGTTAATAGTTACCTGCCCTCCAGATGTGCAACTGTGGGTCACTGACATACTTAGCACCTGTGTTTTCAAAGTCATCTTACATTTTAGATCATATTAGAAGTAGGAAGGCAGATTTTCTGAGATGTAGGATAAGTACACCTGCAGCAAAAGTACAATAGGTGTATTGCAATCCACAGCCAATGCAGTGAAAAGTGCCAAATCCTGCTGTCTTGCATTTAATGTCTTAGCATGAACACACAGATAGTTAAAAAAAAAAAAAAGTCATTTTGACAGGTGAAAAATGCACTCTGGCTGGTGATATGATATTAAAAACACTCCAGCATAGTGTAAGCCCTCAGAATTCACATTTCTCTTCCACCAAGGTCCCCTAAGACTCAGCTAGGCATCATATTTCTTTTAACACCTACAGAATTTAATTAAACTTTGCAATCCAGACAGAGATGCACTATTAACTTAGTCAAGAATGATAAATAACTTGCACTCTCTGAGAGAGTAAGTACACACAGTACATGTAAAATGCATGCTATTATTTTTAAAAATAGCTTTAAAGTTTTTATGAGTGCCTGTGCAACTTGCATTGTTGTTGAAAAAATTGAAAGTTCATTGCATGTTCATTCAATCCTGATACAAGGATTCCAGTTTCCTGGTCAATTACCTGGGTGCAGTTAAATGATTCTCACGATTCAATTATCCACAGTGATTGCCAGCAGGAAGACAAGTGTTTCACTGTGCACCGTGGTGCATGGAAAGGACCAGCAATAGCATCAGCATTTACACTTGTTACACAGACTAAGATAAAGCCAGACCTCCCTAAAGCTGGTGTTACAGCCTTCTCTCTGCTACTTGAAGATGTAGGAGGAACTTCTCACTGTGACTAAACAAGTCTCCCGTACTTTGGGTGATACCAGTCTGTCACTGATGAAACCTTATGCCTGCTATAAAATGCGAACAACAGGCAGAATCACTCAGCAAATGACTGTCATGGTTCAAGAGCTTCTGACAGTAAAAGTCCTCAACACATAGCTGCACCCTGCCTAAGTGTATGACTTTGATGTTCCTCAGCTCTGCATAACAGCACATGCCTTCATTACAACAATCCTTGAATTGTGCACCAAAACCTGAGCTCTAAAGAAGTGGCAGAAATCAAGCTAACAAATCTTCACATACATACACATGTGACCTCTATCTCCACATGTCTAAACACACCCAACTTTCCACCAAGTCTGAGCTCAGGGGTTCTGGGGATTAGCATCCCAATGAGCTTTGAGCCAAGATTTAAAAAAAAAAAAAAAAGGACAGAGCTTCTCTTTTCTTTTGACATAATAAAGGCCTGATGTTCATTGTTGGTTACCACAAATCTGAAGCACTGTCCAACTTCTAAAATAAAGTTAAAGAAGATCATTATGTAAATTAATCATTCTAGAAATCCTTAGTAGATTCATCTGGTTTTCTTCATTCTCCTGTGATATTGTGTTTCAAATTCAGTACATTATTTTATGTATCCTGCTGAAAATGTTTATTTTTAAGAGCATGAAACTCTCAGTGCTCATCTATTCTTCCTTAATGCTGACACTGCTCTGAACATGGCACTGGCTCTCTGAAGCAAGGGTAATGAAATATGAGTCATCTTAGAAATAGTTCTGTTTAACATCAGGCTAGAGATAACCTTGCCTTCTGGTTTTGAAATTTTAGTATGCAAAATGCAAAAGGTCCTAAGACCTCTGTAGGCTTAGCAAAAAGTACAAAGTTTGGATACATCATGCTGATCTGGTTCAGCTCTTTATCTTTCTCTGTTGTCTTTTTGTTTGGTACACTGTCTATTGTGTATTCCTGTCTTGTGTTTGCTCAATTGCCTAGCACAGGCCAGTCCAGGCTGTTATTAGAGTATCAACAGGATGGGGCATGTATTTGCAGTCTCTTAATCCTGGAAGAAGTTGAGACTTCAGGCAGGCACATACATGCACACACAAACTACTTATCCAAGATTTCAATATGTTTTCTATAGATACAAAAACCCTGCAGGAATTTCAAAATTCACTAATGAGAATCTGTATCACTTGCATGCCAGAGCTCTACTCATCACCTCAAATTACCCTCATCCACTCCAATTTTAGCATTTACATCATCCTGCTTTGTTGTGAAGACATTTGAAAATGAGTTTCAAGCTCACAATCCATTTCTAAAGTAGTAATGAATCCTGTGACACTTTTTGTTTCCCAAAAACCGACTTGCATAGCAAGTCACAACCTTTATTACTGTTAAGTTTCTTAATTCTGTGAGACTCCTGAGACTGAAATACCTGCAGCTGTTCAGGACCATTGAGTAGGTATTTAATCTCTGAGAGTATAAGAAACTTTTGTGCATCAAATTCTGCATACTGCTTTTTTGGGTAGTATTTTAATAAGCTTTCATCACTGTTTTTCCCATTCTTAAGGCACACAGGCTAGATGCTGAGAATGTCTAAATTATGCAGCTCAAAATATATCAAAGAAACTATATTAATTTGTCCCAGGATTTTGCTTCTTACTTCCAGTTTTACCAGGCTTTTCTTTATCTTGTGAATGCCTTAACCACATCCACTTCCTACTGTACTCCTCTCAATCCCTTTCAATTACCTCCTTCTTTACTTATAACACCCTCTCCCCCAATTATTTCCGTGTAAATCCTTTTAAATCCTAATTTTTCTTCTCTCTCTCTCTTTTTTTTTTTAACTTAGCTAATTGTTAGAAGAATTTGTAACTCTTTGAAATTGTACTTCTGAATGCATTGTGGTATGTTGACTCTAAGGGCTAAAGTTTCTAAGCAGCTTTCAGAATAATGAGATTTGTGGCCATGACTCTCTTGCACTGCTATAAAGATTTATTCTTTAGAGTTAAAAGATTTTCAAAAAATCAGTTTATTTGTGCTGCTGGCTGTAAACACTGTGCTTGGAGCATGGATCCTTTACAGCAGAGTTAGCCTTTTATTTCAAGTTACTTATTGTGCTTGAGGAGCTTGTGAACATTTATATTTAACTTCATAACCCAAGGGTGTGTCATCCTTAGCAGCAGCTGATACGTGCAGCAGTTTTTATCTAATTTGTCTCCACTCTGTTCTTAGCATTTGTGTGCATAAAATATTTGCACTACACATTTCTTTAACAGGCAACTCATTCTCTTTCTTTGCCTGACCACATTTCTACTGATAAGTGGCAGCAACTTGTACATACCATATGGAAAGTCTCAGTCCAATCAAAAATGTTGACTCATGGGTCACATTTCTCAATTAGCAATGCCCAAAATGTTAATCTAAAATGCTTGGGTTTTGCAGACAATTGTTCCTGACATTTCACTTTCTATTATTATTTCCCATCAAGTTGCATGACAAGTAACTACCTCACAAGCAACTAGTCCCCGCAGTATGCCTGACCTGGTGATTTGGGCTGGGTTTGCTAGGTTTAACCTCAGATACCTTCGTTTGCCTTCGAAGTGATGCTGTAGCACATGTATATCAGCGTGCCAAACAGGGTGAGGTGGCTTCACTGATTGCACCGGCTGGTGCTCGAGTATTTGCCTTGCCTGAGGCCATCCCGGCACTCCTCTACCACACCCGCTGCTGTGTGTGCTCTCACAGGGTGCTGGGGGACATTTGTCAACCTGAAATCCAACTTCCTGATGCAATCCAGGATGCAGCCACGTATTGTGGGGCTTTTTTTCCTTCCTGCGCCTCCCCTGGAACAATGAAACCACATCTCATCCTGCTGTTTTCTTCTGAGCTAGTTAAAGCATGTGGTGAGGCCCCTTGCATACCAAAAATGCATATTGTGCTACTGCTTTCTCAAGATATCACCAAATTTTCAATGCCACGTTTTTGCCCCATCAGCAGCTTTTTGGTTAGCTGATACCATGGAGAGGAATGACAGTTGTGTCTTTACAAACTGTGGGCCTGCTGATAGATAAAACTGGCACTGAGAGATAAAAGAAAGAACAGGAAGGATTCCACTGATTGATGAAGGGATAAAAGATATTTGCTTTTACAAACAAACTGTAGATTTACTGATAATTTAAATTGAATATTGAAAGATGAAAGAAACAATGGGAAAGAAAACATAAATTCTGTAAGAGTTGAGAATTAAAATGGAGGGTTATACATTAGATGGGAAATTTTAGGTATCAGGCATTCTGGGAAGTCTGTACCTCTCAAGTACCTCTGCCAATAGGGAAAGAGAGAGGGAAATGCAGCTGGGAAATTTGGATTAAAGGGAGGCTGTGTCCCCCAAAAATTTGAGAGACCCTAGGGTAATGCCCCATGCCTCTCCCTTTATTAGAATAAAGTGAAAGGACTCCTCTGTCTCCTTTTTGGACATAAACCTCTGACAGTTGTGGATTAATTTTCCTTACACCATTAATTATGAGCCATGGGAAACATAATTACAAAGAATTGGAGAATAAGAATGCTATGTAAGTCTCATAGAATGGATGGAAGGAGAAAAAAAGAAAAAGCTATCTAGTACATGTATAGATTTTCACACATGCCCTCATCTGCCTTCCACTTTCCTCAGGAATTATGCGATAGTCATTTTATGATGACCCTGTTATCACAACATTATACATATGCCTATGTAATTTGATAACCAAGGTATTAAGGCTTGTGCTGTGTCTGTCATGCTGCCCAAAGCTGCATATTGACTTTTCCATAATTAAAACAGCAATATCCATTCATTGGAATTAACTGTTTGCTGAAGAAAAACATAACCAGAACTGTTAGCTGCAGACTTTTACAGACCCTGGAAAATGTTAAGGTTACAAGAATAACATGCATAGACATGAAAAGATGAAAGACAGATAAAAAGGTAAAAAATTTAAAAAAAAATAAAATTAAAAGAAGTTAAGGACTGATGGGTATTTCTTATTTAAAAGGTTTCATTCTTACCTATTCCTTGTAGAACCTATCCTTTTATACTTGTTTTTAAAATCCTTTGCATCTTAGTAGTACACCAAGCATTTGTAGGTATCTTAAATAATTTTCATTTTGAAGAAAAAAAGGTCTCCTGCATTCAGAATCACTTCCTTGCTTACCACGCACTGGGAGTAGAGAAGGCTGAAGTACTGAAGATGTGTCTGAATCCTCAATACATATTTCCATCCAGCACCTTTTAGCTTATCCCCTTTAGGTACAGAGGGTTTGGAGAGGGGTGTGGTGGTGGCATCTTTTTTTTCACTTCACTTTGCTGCCCAGTGATGTGACTTGGCATGGCTGCTTTAGAGGAGGCAAAGGAAAGGTAATTGAATCAGGCTTTTGTTCCTTGGCCAGCGCAATGTTTCAGGTCAGTGAGCCAGACTGCCTTTGCTGCTGTGTATTCACATTCTTCCCTGTATGAACCCCAGTGACCTTAATACACCTTTTCTTGGGGGAAAAAAAAGCTTTTCTTCCCAACATACTTATTGTCAGATATAGTTTTTACAGGTTTAAGGAAGCATTACACAAATGCTTTAAGCATGCAAGAGTGAACTCCTGGAATCATATACTGCCTTAAGCATACCAGGATGCTTCAAGAATTGTAACTCTTTAAAAAGCTTTCCACTCAGAAAGTGATCCTGCCTGGATCTGGTAAATTCATCCAACAGTTCATACAACTCCAGGATGTCACAAGTGGTGGGACCAAACTGTGTTGGAGAACCTTAGATCTGGTGCTGTATCAAGCACTCCCAAAAGCAGTGTGCTGTGTTTTGTATCTGCTCTGCCAAGCGCTGGACTGGGACAGTGCAGAGAAGAAGCCAAAGGCAAGATATTTTCTCCTTTTGTGCCAGGTCTTGCAGCTCTGGGGCTTTTTCCATAAGGCCTCAGTCCTTACAGCCTTCTAAATAAATTATAGCTGTGACAACTGAAGAAAACCACAATCTTCCCATCCTTGCCCCCCGAGCCTTGTCATCCTCCAATCACCTCTAAAAACATGCAGAGTGCTTAAATAGCCCTAAAGGCAATAAAAACACATTAAAAATATGCTTTATAAGATAAAATGGAAATTTTGTATGATTACTATTGTTAAACTATTTTGCCTTTTCTGCTTCAGACTTGTGCCTCTTTCTTTAAGGATAAAGTGTTTCCCAGGGTTTGTAAAGGACTCTGGTGATCTTTTCTGGACTCGGCTGGCTTTTTCACCAGGCAGCACTTCTGTTGCCATAGCAGTGGGAACCAGGACCCCAGCTCTAGTCAAAACGGTTGGGGGATTTCTTCTGAGGCATCATTGTCACAAGTAATAGAACAATTAGGTGAGGATATATAGATGCTGCCTGGGTTATCTGACATGGCGAGTTTTGCTACAGATATGTAGCTATGGCATTTATGGAGCAAATTACTTCCTTGTGAATTTCATCATGCAAGAGGTCCACTTAGGGACCTCTTCTATACTTAACTTCACTGTGGCCAAAGAACATGTGCATCAAAACAGTGAGTGGTGGAATACCCAATAAGGGGAGTTACAGCCGCTCCATTTTTTTGGGGAGAGGCCAAGTGCCAATAGGCACTAGCAGACTTCTTGCTGCCTCCACATGAGCAGCTGCTTTCACAGTCAGAGACACAAACCATCCAGCACTGCAGAGCCACAGAACTTTGACTGGGATTTGGCTTTGTAGATGGGAACATCTCCATGCAAGTAAGCTCATATTGATCCTTGCACACAGCTATCACCATTACTATCAGTAAAGCTTAGAGAGAGGTCTGCAATCCAGTTTTGTGACCAGATGCACTCTAACTACAGCAGTACAAAATTCACTTGTGCCAGTTCACCCAGCTCACAGGATGCAGAAGGATCAAGAATCTGCCCCAGGTTTATGCACTGACTGGGCTCTTCCTAGCCCTTCTTTGCTCCCTGCTGATATCTCCCCTCACTTCTCCATAATATTTGGAAAAACTGGTGCTCTGTGGAGGTATTTTTTGATTATTTTCTTTTTCTCTGGTCAACTGATGAGACCATATGTTTGGGGTTTTTTGGTGTTGGGTTTTTTTTGGTATTGTTATTTTGGGTTTTTTCAAGAAAACCAGAGAAAAGAGAGGGACCAAGACATATTCTCAGTGAAAAATCTTCTTCTTTAGAATGAATGTTAGCAAATGGTGTAAGACCACTAAACTAACAACGAGGTTAGGTTTTGTACATTGCTTAAAATTAGAACACTTATAAGCTTATGTTGGTTCTCCCCAGAAAAGCAAATAAAGACTATGATCTATTTAAAAAATTTAATAAACATCCACAAGAAGCTAAATACACCTTACATGCTATAAAAACTCAGATCTAAATCACTACTGCTTTTTACAGAATATAACTTCAAAGATGCTAGATAAGGTCTAATCCTTTTACTTACAGAAAACTACTTAGCACACAAATAAAATCCTTAGTTTAAAAAAAAAAATTGTAATCTTTAAATGCATACACAAACTGCTTTTCAACAGTCTGTAAATTGCTGCTCTCCTAGGCAGAGTAAATATTTTGTGATATATTGTTGTCTCTTCATCTGAAATGCAAACTCTTTTCTTTATTACTGAAACAATAATGCTTTTTAAAAAGACAAGCTGCAATATTTTTATATGCCCCCACTGTGCTTAGACACCAAGTAAAGAATATTCCAGCAGGCAAATAATAGAAGAAAATTTAGTTCTCCTTCTTCAAACATGTGTTTTAGAAGGGGATAGTTTTGTTTGATGGAAGCTCTCAGGTGAACTGGAAACAGACCTTATTCATGACTAGACTTTCCTTAATTTCATCACATATGCATTGACAAGACTCTTCTGAGAATCACCACAGTTCAAGTTTTTAGGTGTAAGCTAACTGAAGATTATCTCAGTAATGGGTCAGATCAAGATCTAATGCAAGAAAAAGTTTATTTCCAATGGAACAGAAGTTCAACAATATTCCCTACACAAAAAGTAGCTAGCACACAGGACATGAAATTTATTGTTCTTGCTTTTCAATTACTGGTAATTAGGATGTGGCATCTCCTAAACCAGCACATGCATTTCTTAACAGAAAATCTATGTCTCCCCACCTTCCCCTCCCACAAGCTGCAATCTCAGAAAGAGTTAAGCAGACAGTTCTTGCTCTCAGGTTCTACAACTGCAAATGACTTCATGAGCTCCCTTCTGACACTGACGCTTGACTTGCCAACATCAAGAAGTTTATTTGCTGACCTGATTTTTGGTTGGTATGGTCTCATGTCAGTTGTGCATCCCAGTCCTTGAAGAATCAAGGTCATAGCTTTTTAAAGAGCTGCAAATGCAGGTTTCTTGTCATGAAAATGGAGAAGGCTCAGCTGGTCACTACAGAGGAGGTGCAAACAAGACCCCAGGTGAAACAGCAGAAAAAACCCCAACTCTGAGCATGTGTTTGTAAAGGCTTTCTATAAATCTTTGTCATGGTCTGTTGCTAACTGGGATTGATGAGGAACTAGCCGTTCCTGCCCTTGATTGCAGTCTCCTGTGCTGGTGGTACCAGCATGGACCCTCCTGGGTCACCTGAAGCACGTGGGATGGCCTGAGGAGGCACTTAAGGAGGATGTCCAATGATTGGTTTCCTGCTCTCCATTGGCATTCTGGGAAGCACCGCGGAGATGAAATAACCAAGTAACCCAGAAAAAGTTCACAGCTTCTCCTCTAGTTCAAGCAGTAGCTACAGAGTCAACCTTTGTGGCAAAAGACTGTGAGGGATTAGTTTCCAGGTTCTACAACTGGGGTTAGTCCTGTCTAACTGTGCTTTCTCTCTCTCTTCCCACTCCTCTGTTAGGAGACACTATCCTTCTACTTAACAGTTTCATTTCCCCTGCTAAAATAAAGGTCTATCCTGGCATTTCCTTGAAGTAGAAGCTTATCAATTCTAAATCAGAAGGCATGTTTAATTAAAACAGTGGTAAATGTCACTTGAGAATCGCTTAGACAGAAGAAAAAAACTACTATTTAAAAACCCCTGTGTTTTTTCACCTCATCTTAAAAACAAAACAAAAAAAAAAAAACCAAAACAAAACAAAACAAAAAAAAAAAGAGAGAGAGAAATTATCTAAATACAAACATGCCACCAGACACCCTCTTGTGCATCTACTTACCAAGGCTTCCAACTGAAGAAATCACTCCAATTTCCCTTCAAGAATCCGAAGACAGATATTGGTGCCGACCAGGAGTGCAGACACATTTCCTACTCACCTGGCTGGAGCAGTATGTTGTCCAGACCTCAAAGCATTTCCCACTTGCAGACAGGCAACACTTCTCCAACTGGTGTGGGGCATTATCAGTCAGAGAAGCAGGGATGTAAGCATCACCAGCAAGCAGCTAGTGTTCAGAGCTACTGCCTAAGCTGGTGGTGCACGGGCTTTTCATGATGGGAATTCAAGGACATCTGCCCCATGCAAGCCCTAAGAGGGATCTGTGTCTGTAGGCTGAGATCTTGTCACTGACCTCTGTCAGAGAGCTCTGCTACCTCTGCAAGGAGCTACCCAGTCAGCAGGATCACAAAGTGCTCTTGGCCTTCCCCATCCACAGACATTGCAGAAAATGGAGGGAGGCCAGGAGGTAGGAGCTAGGCTTGGATTCTCTCCTTCTGGACTAGCAGGAATACATGAGACTGTCTCAGCCTGGAAGTAGGAGTCAAAGTAGAAACTTGCCCAGTCTCCCTGTTCCTCTTCCTAAGCTGAGAAGCAGCATTTAGAGTTTATAAACATGTTCCAGTAACCATTGTGTAACTTTTGTTTCTCACATACTCACAAACAGGGACAAGGACATTCATTTTGGTACAAAATGCAGCTCCTTTCTCTTCTCCCTGTAATAAGTCTTATTAGTCTCCTAATACACCTGTATCTGCAAGAGCTCTTTAAAGCTTTTTCCTTGAAGGTCTGCACCTGATATTATCAAAGGCAATTAGATAATTGACACACAATTCACAGAACACTCTCTGGTTTCCTTATACGTGGTATTTTCCTTGGGCTCTGAACTTAAAATGATGCAAATGGGAAAATTCTCTCTTGTTTTACAGCTTTTAACTTTAGGCTATAATAAAACTAATGTCTAATTGATCTTGATGTATCTAAACCACTTTATTGTTCATTTAGTAATAATTCTTCTTTGTTCCTACTTGTTCTCTTGCCAAGAGTTGTGCCTGTAATGTTAATTACTCCAGTCTCTTTAAGGACTTGGTAGAAGTTTTTGTTATTCATCAAAACCTCCGACTTACAATTTGTTTCACTGTTATAATCACTGTTTCAGTGGGAAGATATTTACCAAGGTTTGTTTGGTAGACCTGCCTGTAAGAAATTAGTCCCAAAAGTTTAAGTGGAAAGGTTAGGTAGAAAACCACAATTTTTTTACCTGATTGGGCTGTCTTCAGTTTGCTTTTGACTAAAGTATTCTTTAAGCTCTCTAGAGAAAGAGAAGTTACGTTTTTATGCATGCTTATAGTTTTCTTAGTTTTACTAGTTTTGATGTTCAGAAGTCTTTGGAAGCAATGTTCACTTTAACTGCTCCCTCAGTAACAAATAAAAATGAGACTGTGTCCACTGAAATCCTACCACAACTCTGCCATATGCAGTAGATGTCAGGATGGACTCAATCAACAATTTTTGATTAGAAGGTTTTAGGATAGATATACAGCACTGAAGAACTGAAGTGTATGAGTATTTATAAAATTAAGTTATAGCACATAAACAGACACAAATTAAAAGGAAAATAATTCCTAGTAAGAGAAACAATATGTAATAACTCTTTCTTCCTTAGTCTTTGAAGATGATTGATTGACTAATACTGTTATTCTATATGACTCTAAAACTTTTGCAGTTAATCCTCTTTATGAAGGTGATGTATTTTATATCTTAGCAGTTGTAGGTAAAAGAAGCAGTAACTGTGCTCGGAGTTTCTAGGGATTTTTTTGTTGTTGTTGCTTTGTTGACTTTTTGTGTGTGTGTGTGTGTGTGTGTGGAAGAGGGACAAATAAATCTTGAATTACATGACTTTTTACTAGAATCAAGTCCTCACAAACTTTTTCATTGCTTCCTTACTAGTCACTTGAGGACCATTATGTGTATACAACTGTTTTCACTTCTTTCATTCTCTTATTTAGGTGGCCATTCAATACATGATTTACAGTATTGCCAGAGCTAAGAGTGGTCTTTGTTAAAGGACAGGACTTTGTTTTCTCTTTCTGTTGATATTACACGGTTGGCATGGCTGGGGTGTGGGAATGGGAGCAGCAATATGGCCCTGAGCAGCCCTGAAGCTGGTTGGGCTTGTCTGGTTCTTCACCCACCTGACACAGCAGGTTATTTTAGCAGCAGGAGATGTACAACAAACTGAAAAAATTATGCTGTAGCTTCTGAGAGGTTGTGCTGGTTTCAGTTAAAACCTAGCCCACAGAAGTAATTGACCAATCAGAAAAGTGTACGCCTCTGTGCATACACATTTTAAAAATCGAGAACCCGGAAAAGAGGCTCTCTTTCCTTCCGGCAAAGATTGAGGTAACATTCCAGCTCCGCTGCACACCCGGGCCAGGCCGGCCCCCGCAGCATGGCCGGGGAGGCTGAGCTCGGCCCGGCCTGGCTGAGTCTTTTTCCTTGTACACTCCGAGCTGAGCTTGCATGGCCGAGAGGGCCCGGGGCCCCGGCATGGCTGAGAAGCCCAGAGCTGCTCCACATGGGCACAGAGCAGCAGGAGGTCTCGATCTCCAAGAACAGAGTGGCGGAAGGCCCCGATCTCCGGGTACGGAGTGGCAGGAGGGCCTGTACTGGCCGAGCTGAGTTCTGTTTCTCTTAGTATTCCCGAGAAGGCCTAAGACTAAAAACGCTACTTCTATTAGACATTACTGAACAGAAGGAAGGAACTGGCTGACTACCGCAGCCACATGCTAGCTGTTCCTCCCAGCTTGGCCCTCATAAAGGATTATAAGCAGAGACTGCAAAGCAGCCCAGTAATATAGGCTAAGAGTGGCAGCAGCTTGCACCTAAAGATAAAACTTGAGCTCAGCCTAGATGCTGCGTTCTTCGATTACTTTAGCTTGGCCTTCAACTTAGATTTCAATGTTCTACCATGTTTTAATCCTGTTTGTTTGGAGAGATTTAATTTTTTTAAGACCCTAATTGAGATCTGCAGACATCGACCTTCTCCCGAGTAGAAGAAAACAGAGACTGGCAAAGGACAATGTAAAGGAACAGCATGGAAACATGAAAGAAGAAGTCCTCATTTTGATTGGAGAGTTGAGGAGAGTTCTTGGACTGAAATTCTTTTGTAAGCCATGGTGATGGACACTAATTAGCCTTGTAAATCATAAGAAATCATGGAGGGGGTGGAATAGTTCAATTTGAGACTGAGGCAAAGATTGTGATTTCTTTTTTTGGAGCTATTGGAACAG
>VWZN01003844.1:0-66120 GCA_013396955.1 Regulus satrapa | reverse complement strand
ATTCTAATTTCTATAAACCAGTTTAATTTGTCAATAAAAGTTTTCTTGGTTCTTCTAAAGTTTTGAGCCTGTTTTGCTTTTTCTCCTGGACCTATCTCACAGCAAAAAGGAAAAAAAATGAGACTGTAGTTCTGGCAAGTGCAACCTCTGCACAAGATAAATTATGCCAAATTACAGATTCAAACCGCTACAGAGGTATTTATTAATTCAGATCATGGTAATTTTTTGAAACTGTTGTTCAGCGATCTTTTTACTTTGTATCTTGTAATGTAATACATCCAAACATAAAATAGACCGGGTCTACAATTTTTATTCCATAGTTCAGCTTCTTAATTACATTCCAGAAATTTACAGGCATGTGCTCTCTGTAAATCCTTTAAGCATGTCTTTAAAACATTATTTTAGTGCATTTATTTATTATTTTAGTTGGTCAGTTTCTACAGCTGTTGTTTAATAACATCTAAGCCAACTATCTCGGACTAGTCAGCACAGAAGTGTATGATTTCATTTTACTTATTTTAATGTATATATTACTAATTGTTTTCTATTGTATAATACTTCAAATGCACACATCTGAAAATATTTCTCCCCTTTTTTTAGAGTGCTATATTTCCTAAATCACAATAACCAAATATTTTGACCTCATTTCACAAAAAATTAGATAACTCTGTCTTACCTTTGATTGATCTCTACGATAGTGGCCAGCTCATTTCTGTCTGTCTTGCCTACTGGGACATTGGACAGGGGTTACACAAAGTTGTCTCCAGCTCTTCTTGGCCCTTTATATATAGTTTATAATAGTTGAATTGCCAGGAAGTGTTTTGTCCTGAATGTTGTTCCACAGCAAGTAAAGGCTGTAATTCCAGACTCTCAGAAAAGTGAGAAAAATTGATATTTTGCAGGATACCTGCAGAAAAGTGTGTTTATCCACAGAGATGCCTCTGAAACACTCTGACCATCAGAAAGACTAGTTGATAAGTAGAAGCATCTAAGAGGCTCATAAGGGACCACATATTTCTATTTTGCTACCTAGCACTTTTTAACAATATGTGTGTGTGTGCATGTGTGTGTACTGGACTGCTGTGAGGTGTGGAGAGATGTGCAATGAACCACATTACCTGGAGAGAGAGGCAGTTATCAAGCTACTTCAATCAACAGGGATTAAGGTGGAAAACTGCAGGTCAGGCCAAAGTTAGAAGGAACGTACCCCTTGACTAACAACTGTGCAGAACAATCTCCAACCTCAAAGAACAGGTTTATATAGCCATGCTGCAGATTTGTTTGAAAAACTGGTAGCAGCCGCCTGATGCATCACTATCCTTCCAGGTGTAGATTACCATGATATGTTTTGATCTAGAGCAGTAGGTGCAATTTGGAGGCTGATATGACAGGAATAAAGGAAAACAAACTTTAGAATCATAGAATCATAGAGTTACTTGAGTTGGAAGGGACCTCAAAGATCATCTCATTCCAACTCCCTTGCTGTGGGCAGGGACATATTCCATTAGACCAGGTAGTTTAAAGCTACATTCAACCTGGCCTTTAACACTTCTAGGAACAGGGAATTCACAACTTCTTGGGGCAACCAATTCCAGTATCTTACCATCCTCACAGTAAAGACTTTAGCCCTCTCTTTTCCGGGCTAGACTATCACAATTCTCTCAGCCTTTCTTCTAAAGTGTTCCATCCCTCTAATTAACTTGGTGACCCTGCTCTGCACTCACTACAACAGGTCTATGTCTTTCCTGTGCTGGGGCCCCAGAGCTTGATGCAGCACTGCAGGTGGGGTCTCACCAGAGCAGAGCAGAGCAGAGCAGAGCAGAGCAGAGCAGAGCAGAGCAGAGCAGAGCAGAGCAGAGCAGAGCAGAGCAGAGCAGAGCAGAGCAGAGCAGAGCAGAGCAGAGCAGAGCAGAGCAGAGCAGAGCAGAGCAGCGCAGAGGAGAGGGGCACATTTTCACCCCTGGCCCTGCTGGCCATGATTTTTTTTGGTACAGCCCAGGACATGTTTGGCTTTCTGGACTGTGAGCACACATGGCCACATCACGTTCATTTAGGAGGTCTTATTTTTCTTTTGTATGAAATCCCCATTCCCTGGCTGATAATCCTTTGGACAGTGCATTTATACAGCCTTTACACTGGTACTCTGGTTTTCTAGGAACTTATTTAGTGAAAGGAACAGGGTGTAACTTTTATCCATATGTTCAGTTGCAAATAAACCCTGGAGGTGCATAAAGACATACAGAAAACCAGTAAAGGGNAACTGCAGCCACCATTTAATCAGACTGTTACCAACACCCTAACCGACAGGGTGTCGTTTTGTATCCTGACTCTGTTGGTATTTGCTTTGTACTACTGCATTTTATTTTAATATTCCTATTGAGATGTAGGGGTTTTTTCCTTTTTTCTTTTCCCTTGCTAGTAAAGAACTGTTATTCCTATCCTCATATCTTTGCCTTAGAGCCTCTTAGTTTCAAAATTATAATTAGGAGGGAGGGGGCTTACATTTTCTATTCCAAGGGACACTCTTGGCTTCCTTAGCAGACACCTTGGTCTTTTAAAACCGAGACAAGGATTCCCTTTTAATAGAAAGCAAAAGGTGATGTTTTACTGCCATCTCTGATGCTGTTGCTTCAATAATGGGAATCATTATAGATATTGATTTTGCTGACATGCTGGGGAATAAGCTAGAGTCCTGTACATGTGCAAGCAAAAGGCTGCTGCACATTGGACAATTTCTCTATTTTTGTAAATAAAGCCCCTCTGACTCTGTGCAGCTTGACTAGAGGTTAACCTCTATCATGCACTCATCACAGATTACACATCTACTTCAGATTTCAGTTAAAGTTGTTATAACCCCTTGGTGGCTTATTAAAAAAAAACTTTTAAAAATAATTCTGCTTAGTTTCTTGTATCCATAGGGATAATCAAAAGTTAAAAACTTGAAGTCAAGAAGTTCAGCTGCTACTAAACGTTTATACAAAGTATATCAACTGAATAAGATGATTCTTGTTCTTTCATACTCCCCTCTCTGGGTAGCACTGAATTTTGAAAATGGATAAGAAAGTAGATAACCAGTGCAAATTTTTTTTCCCTCAAAGATGTTTGTCTGTCTTTGCTATAAGCTATAACTCTTCCATGGACAAAATCTGTAGTGAGACTGGCCCATAACAACAGAACTCCCTTCTCCTCAGGTGCCTTTTTTCTCTCCATTCCAGTGCTAAAGCAAGCCAGGTATCCTGAGGCAGAAGTGCTTGAGGCTCTGCCAAGTCAAGATCAAAGCAGCTTTAGTTGCTCTTATCTTGAGGAAGGGATCTGCAACAGCAGAAACACCTTTGGCACAGACCAGAAAGGTGGGAAGAAAGAGGACCAGGATTCCGGCAGATAGAAGAAACACAAAATAGAAAAAAAAATCCATAAAATAGCTGAAATGTATAAAAGAGATGAATGCTGCAAGGAGCCATGAAGGCAGAGCCAAAAGGTTCTTTTTTTAAGAGCTGTATATGATGTCCAAAGAGAAACATTTGTTATCTCGATCCATAAAGGGAGTAGGCAGAGCTACTTCACACTGATCCAAGTTGACATTTCCTAGGGAAATTTAGCTAAACATTTTTCTTCTTTCAAAAAAAGCCTGAGATAGAGAAAAATATTAAATGTAAGTAAAAAAATGGACCATAATGTTCTGCTTCTATGTACTATCTAAAAAGTACCCTCAGGAACACAAACACATACCTTTGGTGGAAAACTCAGAACAAGCTCAGGATCCTGAAGAGCTTTTCTCTGTTGTGATCATGTACTTCACAATCAATACATTTCATATTAGGCAGTTCTCCTTATTCTAAATTTAAGTCCTTCCAAAAGGGTTTGACTGCCTCTCAGTTCCTGAATATTTGTGATAGAAATAAACATGCAAGCCCTACTATGAAGAGGTATCCAAAATTATCACTGGCTGACCCTTTTAGGCCATACTTCTATACAGAATTAAACCTGATTCCTGCTTTT
The DNA here is from genome assembly GCA_013396955.1 of Regulus satrapa. Classification (NCBI taxonomy): domain Eukaryota; kingdom Metazoa; phylum Chordata; class Aves; order Passeriformes; family Regulidae; genus Regulus; species Regulus satrapa. Next base: position 62,121 of record VWZN01003844.1, on the reverse strand, counting down.
TTCCTTTTACCAGCTATTTCCTTCTTCCTCTCTCAATGAAACTGCCAACTCCTCATCTCACATTTGGCCTTCCACCTCCTTGAAAGCTCACAATTCTTCTTAATCTAGGATCATTACTATCAATCACTTCTTTAGGCAAGTGAAATATTTTTTTTCACAAAGGGACGCCAGAGGCCTACAGATCTTTTGGGTTGATAATACTGGTTTCATTCTGGTGCCATTTGGGGTTTTGGACTAAACTGTGCCTACTGGTGTCCTTTGCAGATTAGATGCTCCAGAATGATAAGCAGAAATTTGCTTGGACTTCGATTACTTCCATTTAGTGGGGAGATCAAATATTAACTTAATTGAATCAACTAATACTTTGACAGTGCTAGGGATCCAGCTAAGACTAATGAAGACTAAGGGTAATGAGGACTGAGTTTTCCTTTCCTATGTCTTAGTATCTTTAAGATAGTACCATTCACCAGACTTGCCTCACTGCAGCTCCCCCCACATTCCATATGCTGTCCACAATATGTCTCTCAATGTCCCAGTCAACTGCTTCTCTAAAATGGATAATTCTGAATTTTTCAACATATTTTACCTAGTACAAGCTTTTCTGCTGGCCCACTTTGAAAGGATCCTTCTCATTCACCTGTTTCCTGAAGCAGCTACCAAAGTGACTACACAAAATATACAAACTTCTCTTTGTGCACAGATAGTGCTGTGGTTAACACACCTTTAGGTAACTACAAATTATTATTGTTTTAATTCATGTCCTCTTTGTTCCCCTATTGTCTGCATTGTTTTTATAAGGCCCACTGGAGCACCTACAGCACTGCCAGGTCCTGTAAAAAAGAAAAAAAATAAGATAACAGAAGATAACAGAAACCTTAGAAACAAGGAAAATCTTAAGGCATACCAGATTGTAAAATTTCTATGCAGTTTTTTCAGAAGCTCTTCCTAGGTTTTTTCCCCTCTGGCACCATGCTGTCCAAATGCTAGTAATACCAGAATCAGAAGTCCTGCCCCAGGAGTAGTACCACTGATATTCATGATACACTGAAAAAACAGAAAACTATTGCACAGAGCAAATGTAGTTTCTGAATGATGCTGAAGTTTTGGAAATGTGATGCATTTCTCTGAATTTCTCTACCTAAACTTTCTCATTATTTGTTTTTACATATGTTTCTTCCCTTTTAGAATTTTTTTCATATGTTCAGATTTTCTTAAATCCAGTGCATTCAGAAACATAACAAGGAAATATGAGGAGAGAAATATTTCAGGAGACCTAAGAACAGATTTATGTATTACATGTGGTTAAAAAAATACCAAAACTTGTCAGCAAATAAACAAAAAAAATCACATTTAAAAATAAAAAATAAAAAATTTTAAATAGAAAGTACTACATGCTAAAGATTTAATAACTCTATTACTTATTAATCTAAAAATTTCCAGTTGAAAGATACTATCTTAGCAAACATTTAGCAAAGTCTCTTGGTACAGTATATATAATAGGTATTTTTCTTAGGGTTTTTATGTTACTTTTTTGTTTAAATTTCCTACTTTTTAAAGGCTTTTCAAAACTTCAGACAGGGCAAGATCCTGAAAATATTATGTAAAACCACTCTTGAACCCTTGTGCTCTTTTTAAAAGAATATGGAACATATTTGGGAGGGGGTAAACAAAGGAAGAAATGGCCATTATAATACTAGTACCAGCTATAAGGACATTAGTTCTGATCAGCTTGTGTTGTTTTCAAGAGTTTTGAAATTATTTCCCTAACAATCTTGATGGATTAAAAAAGAAAAATAAAATCATATAATATTCCCCTTTTTTAACATATGTGCTGAGTTCTCTTGAAATGCACTGGTTATCAGCACTACAGATGCTCTTTAAATAGCAAATGGATGCACCCCTGGTGTCAGCCACACTGAAAGCTTGCCAGTATTGCCTTCCTAAAATGCTCCATCTCCATCCAGGTAGGCTAAAAGGGTCTCCCTCACTCAGTCCCTTGTAGAAGCCACAATTTTAAAAATGCAAATGAATTGTGATTATGACTTTTTTTAAAAACAAAGATAACATCTACTCCTGCAGAAATGCCACCTATCCAATCAATTTGGTCAAGCTATTTATACATGTTTTTTCTATGTGGCATAAGATTTTACCAAAGTCACTGGAGACATTGATGCCTGGTAAATTGCCAGTAATCAAAGGTTGTTAAGTGCTTGTCAGCTTCTTTTCAAGCTTAGTCTATCATGAGGCAGACTTAGTTCAGCAGCTAGAGACTATTCATAAATGGATCACACTCAGGAATAATGCATTATATCATTAAAATATCCATACTGCTGCAGAAACATTTGTTCTAAAGCAATCTCATTTTTCTGAAATAAGACTGTGGCCAATGAAAAGTGAAGTCTTGTCATGTCTCTGCAACAAGGCTACTCTCCCACACATGAAAGGCTTTGTTTCCCAGCTCCTCCTCTCTCCTTTAAGCCCTGTCACCCAAGGCCTCAGTTTAGTTTAGATTCTGGAATATAAACAGGAAAATATACAATATTTTAGAGTTTTAGCTGCACTTGGAGTTTATTTCAGTATGTGCAGTTGCTCTCTCCAGTCATAGTAGTTTGCCCCCCCCCCACCCTTGCAAAAAAAAGGTCAGTTAACCTTAAATGGAAAACATTTAGGGTAGATGTTGATGAGCTCTTGAAGATACAAAGATCTTCTTTTCAGACATCTTGATTAAAGCCATAAAATAATCAAATGAAAAAAAACTGAAGAAAGTCATTAATTGGGGAAATCCATATAGCTCCACTGAAATGATGAGCCTATATTAGTTAATTCCACCTGTTCATTACATTTTAAATATGCTCAGAACTACCTGCTATTTAAAAAAAAATCTGTGAAGAAATTTCATAGTCTTTTGAAGAAAAATGTTAGAGTTAAATGCTCCTGGTGAAATATGAGAGGAAGATATATCTCCCCAATCTATCAAATTGTTCAGAAGTTTATTGGCTGGAAAGTATATGGTTGCAGGAAGAATTAAAGAAATTCTAAATGGTAAATTAGTAATGTAATACTCTTATCAGTGGAAACCTTTGGAGAACACCCAAGACAGACTTGAACTGAAAGGCAGCAATGATCATTTATTATTAATAAAACTTTTGCTGAAGGAGTCCTGTGAAGACTGTTCTCTTTCCCCACAACATCTGACTAGTAGCCATATGGACTGCTTTCTGACAAGGACTGATAGAGTTTACAATTTGTGATCGGCTACAAGTAATTGGAAGGCTTCCTTTGGCAAAATAAGGCACTGTGCAATATGACTCAACAAGGGCTGTAAAAGGCATAGAATTTCTTTGCCCTAAGAGCAGCCTAGTTCCCATCATACCTCTCAATATCAGACCACTGAGATGCAGTCAGACACCGAACAATATAACCCTACCAATCTGTTCTGGTATAGCAATCCTCCTTTGCTTTCCTATTTTTGGCATACAGTGTTGCTTCCAGGACTGACAGTTTGGGGCCAGTTACAATCAGCAGTTGAGGGCTGCATTTATATTTGAGGCAACCATTTTCTTCTTTTCCCAAACCCTTTTTCCTCATGATCACGCTGCAAATAAATGATGCTGTGAGCACCCCATCTGGGAAAGCTGACACTTTGCAGAGGCTAGGCTGGTTCTGTGTACTGACAGCTAAACAAACCAGAAGTATCCTAATATTGGAACCTTACTTCTTCTGCTCCTGAGCACACCACATCTTCAAATTGAATTTAAGTAATACCTAATCAAGCTCACTTATTTTAAAATCATAAAATGACAACTCTGTGGACACATCCCTTTAAATTATTTGGAAAATGTCTTCAAAAACTTGCAGCAATTGCTTAATACACTGGAAATTTCACAATTTTTAAAATGCATGCATCCTGAATGCTACAGGACCTCATTCCCCTCCTAAAACTTTTATATGACCTGCAACTACAAGATGCTGCCATAAAATAGCACAGTGGTACTAGAACCATCCTCTGGATGCAATCAATGCTCTTTGTGCATAAACAGCTTAAGGAGAAATAAACAAAACACAGTCACTCTACTCCCTTAAAACAGGATAGATTGCACATCAGTATTTTGCACCTCACCAGCAATCAAAATAAGCAACTTAATTACAAATGTTATTTTTGGAACCTGAAAGGAGTTATAGCACAGAGGATGTGATCTATCTGCATTTATGGTGCTTTCATCTGTAAATTTATCTTTCAAGCAAAAGCCACATATTTAGTTGATATAAATTTATACTCACTCTTACCTTGAACAATCTCAAAGTTATCAGTCACATTCCACAAATCAGTATGACCTGAGAAGAACCATTGACACCATTCCTAAAACATTTTAGAGGCCTTTCTCTCCAACAGCTTGAAAGGTCTGAGAGACCCATCATGATTGTCAGCGTGATGGAAATCTGTATTACTCTGAATAGTGCCTGTGCCTAAAGTACAAAAATACTGCAATGTGTGACTTGCTTGCACTTCTTGTTTCCTCCCTCATGACATCTACAATACCTTTCACTTGCTCACTGTGGAAAGTTCACAGTTTCCATTACAAATTTCAAAAGCTCCAAAACCACCTAACTGATTTCCGGCAAATTTTTCTCTCCACTCCTCTGTGTCAAGAGCACTGCAGGATCTTTTAAGCTGTACTGAAGGGAGTCAACATGCTTTTAGGTGATGGCAGCACACCAGTATTAATTTGACTAACCGGGTTTAGCAAGCAGTATGCAATTATTTCTCACTCTCCTCCTGATTTTTTTCCCCAGTCTATTTTCAATTTAATTTATATGTTGGTAAAGATTCTACCCTTAAAAAAGACAGATAGTCCACAAGCCTTCCATTATGCTGCAGCTGCTGCTGTTATATTTGTCACTAAAAAAACCTCACCTTCTGTGACAATGGGATTTGAATCACAATTGCTAAATATATCATATATAGAAATTTGATTGCTTTGCTTTATTTTTCCTGAAGAGGGAAAATGTGAGGGCAAAACCATACAGTTTATTTCATGCTTCACTACAGTGTAATTCTAGACCCTAAGATTTCTACCATTCCTATTTTGGTAATGAATGGAATGTAAAAGGGAGGTATTTAAAATTAATTGCAGCCATTCTGAGGGTTAAATCTTCTTAACCCAACCTTTCATTAAGAGAATGTCAACAGAGCATATATCCTGTCTAGGGAGTGCTGGACATCATTATTCTTCTACCAGCATGTTTAATTCTAAAACCTGGGATTTCTTCAGGTTCCTGTAGGCATCATGCATACCATAAACCCATCCCAAATCATAGTGTCTGTTCTGAGCTACTCATTACAGCAGGATTTGACCTGAGAAACTCTAGAGTTTTGTTTTAATTTATTAACTTGGAGTACTTTTAAACACTTTTTAAACAAAGTTTTTCCCTTGACCAGCAAGGGAATTTTCATCCTGAAGTTCTCAGCAGCATCCAGTGAGGCTCTTGGCCAAGTTCTCCAGATACTGTATATCCACAAGGACAGCCTGCTGGCTCTTGCTGTGGCATTTTCTTAATCCTCAGAACAGATTTCCTGGATCTAGGAAATTTAATTCCTGACTCCTTTGACCCAGATGCTGGCAAAAATGTAGTCTGCAGTCTGTACGTAAATAGGTGTGTTCATTTTTTCTTTTATTTTTCCTTCTAGGAACGGGCCTTGCTGTTAAATTTTTCTAAAACAGTCATATTAATGTGTTCAAAAATCCACTGTTGAGTTTCAGATAAAGGATCACATCTGTTCATGAAAATCTTCTTCTCAGCTGGGTTGCAATCTATGCAGCTGCTGCTTACCGGATGGAACAAAGTTTTGTCCTACAGGAATGAAAAAAAATAGAATTAGGTAGCAAATGCCAAATCATTGGAAGTGTTCTAATTTTATAGAACATGGATTAGCACAGGCCTGTTGGAAATTATTTTGTGGTCTCTGTGCACTAGCCCTGTGTAATAACAACAGGAATTGTTAGAAAGCTGTAGAGAATGGAGTATTTTCTTCCCTTGGGCTATTATCCTTTATGAAAGTGGGGATTCAAGAAAGAAGGAGACATCATCTGGTCTTTGACTAACAATTGCATAATATAATGAAAAAATATAATGTTTTTCATTTTAATATCTTTGCATACCATGTATTTGCTTGGAGCTCATTTAAATGTCTGAACCTGAAAAGTGGATTTGTTTGGGCTTTTTAGATAAGTCTTGCTTTTGACTGTTTGAGTGTTGTGTTTCTTGGCAGGGGGAGCTGTAAAATCTTCAGCTTGGGGAAGATGTTAAAAATGAATTATTAACTGAAGTGGTGGACAGATGGACATAGGATTGATGTTCTCATACCATTCAATGTCTGTGGCCTCCTTAAGACTAACCACTGAAACACACGTTCTCTCCTAATAAGATGGAAATCCTAACACTGATTTAGCTCCATATGGAGATTTTGGGAGGGTAAGTATGGATTAAGTTGCTTTACAAAGCATATTTATGATGATTAGTTTTATTAATTTTACTTCACGAAACTGGAGTGAATATTAAGTGACCTGATTTGAATCTTTGTGAAAGCAGTCAGTTGAGCAAATGGTGAGTTGGATAGTTTCAATATACTTAGTTCATGTAGGCAAATGTTTTCAGAAAGACAGATGTGGGAGCCATTAGACAGTTTGAAAGTTTCTAGGGACTATACTGCATCTGTTGAAATAAATTTCAGATTACTCTTGGTAAACCACATTCAGGCTTTCCCCTTCCGTGCCAATGATGCCCTGACAGTACTTTATTACTAATTCAGGATGTGCTTGTCTGCCCAGATTGTGAGAGGGAAAAAAACCCCTACTTGTCAAATTGCAATTGATTAAAAAACTTGCACAAGTACTCTGGGCAATGAGCAAGAATCATCAGAATTTCTCTTTAAAAATATGCCACAGTTAAAAACAAAAAAAACCAAACAAAACTAAACAAAAACAGCAGCTATTTAAAAACACTTTGATTTTTTTTTTTTAAATTTTGTATTTAGGAAACATTAGATTCATTGATTTGTGGTTTGTGAAAAATTAATATATGCAATAAAGAACCAAGTCAAAGTGTTCTGTCTGAGTAGGATGGTGTTACAGCTGCCTTTCACACTGTTTTACCTTCAGCACTGGCCTTTCCCCAAAACCAGTGGATAAACACACCCTACCCCCCCTCCACCAGACTGAAATTCAGAGGGATGCCATCAAAGCTGACAGGACTAAACCAAATGAGCAGAGGCCTTTCTCTCCTGTTCTGTAAGGGGAGCACGCAGGATACTTCAGCTTGAAAAAAGGGGGTAACTGTACAGAGGGTTACTGTGTCCCTGCCAGGATGAGGTGGGCCCACAAGAACTGCCAGCACCCTATGGGAGCGGTGCAGGCACCTATCTGCATCTTGCCAGCTCCTCCTATACTAATAAGAACTTGATGGAATGGCACTGCTCAAAATCAGGACAGTGACTGTGCCATCGCCACCCTGCCTGATGTGGGACCTTGAAGGAAGGGAGCATATGGTTTTCCTTGCAGTATAGCTGGGCATGAGGGCCAGCCAAGCTATTAGGAAGCTAAGGCTGGAATACTAGAAGCTGGTACAAGAAGAAAGGAAACAGCTTCAGCACAAAAAGCTTCCAATGAAAACCACTCCAGCCCTTCCAGAAAGCTAGTGGTCTTTCCTATAGAAATATCACAGGCAGGCAATTTTTGAGTGAAGCATTATTGGTGCTTTATTTAGAGAGTCTGGTTATTAGGAGAGTGTCTTTTAAGAATAGGGGCAGAGTTACCACTCTGGAAAAACTGGCTGACTTAGCTATATATAAAGGTCTATTAATTTATCCATCTTAAGCTTATGCTGATTTAAGGGCAAAGTCTGGTGGTCTTACCTTCCACTGGATTTCAGTGGAAACAGGCTCAAGGACTTCAAGGGGTAACAGTTGTGTGCATCCCAGAGAAGAACTCTTCATGCTAATACTGAGAAACCACAAGCGCTCTTGTGGAGATATTTTTAATGTGTGAAAACAGCAGAATAGTTGTTTTCTTTTTCCTTCTGCATGAAGACAAGCCTGAAGATAATTTGCAGAAGGAGAAAGCCCTCCATATCATAATTGGTCTCAACAGTTCAGCAGAGTTAGTAATGACACACAGAGCCTTTCATTTCTTATAGGTCACTGCTGTAACTATAGCCAATGTCAAGAGCAACTGGAAGTCAATATCAGCTGAAATTAGTTGGTAGCTCCAGTGCAGTTCTAGCAGAACTGATGCCCATATGATAAAAGCCACTATCACTATGATATGTCTTTGTCTGTCTGGGGGCATAATCTATGCACCTCCTGTGTGATGAGTGAACCGAGTCTTAACAGTTTGTCCCTGCAGCTGTCAGGAGACTGTGAGCAAACCCTGTGTCTTCTGGGCACAGTTTTGATGCTGTCAGTCTAGCATCTATCATCTAGGCTCAGGGTAAAATTACCACATAATGAAATTGATTTTGCACAATTGTTTCTTTTTAGAAACCTACTAAATCAGCCCTCTCTTGGATACTTCTGCTCTGCAAATAGTTATAATGGGCCTGTGGCACATAAATTGAATCATTATTTATTAGAATCAGTGCACTACCTTGTCAGCCCAATGTCAGAATGATGCTACATTGAAAACCAGAGGCATATTCCTTCACAATGAGGAACAAAAATTTGTAGGCAGTGCTCATCCTTGGCTCTGGCATGCTCAGGAACATCAAAGAAATGGCTTTAGTGTGGGATGTGATTGCCATTTTCCCAAATATCTAATAATTACAGGTTATTTTTATTTATCTACCTATTTATTTATCTATATTTATTTATCTACCTATCTTACATTGCTCAATATGATGCCAATATTTTTTGTCCTAGCATTACTCACATTATTCTATTTACAATCCACAGCAACATTTGCAGAACTGCTTGGATTTATTCTGCTCCATTGCTTCTTACAGGGTTTTCTCAAAGGCATACTTGGCTATAGACCAGTATTTCAGATCGGTCCTAAGAAAACTGATTACTTAATATTGCAGGCTTACAGGACTTTCAAATAGCTGCCTAGATGTAGTTTAAGTAGTATGGGAATAAGAACAATTTTTTGACACGTTTATTAGTGATAGTTTTGGCTTCATTCATCTGAAAAGAATGTGGTGTGCACACTCTGAGATTGCACTGCAACAAGAAGCAAAGTGCACATAATGGGGATAGGCTGTAAATTTTTTCCAGAAAGCACTCCTTACCCAAAATAAAATATTAATGTATTCTACTTGCCACTAAAATATTTAAGCTGTTTTTATTCGCCAGGATCCAAAACCAGGTCATTACGATTTCTATGCTATAAGGATATGGAATCTGAAAATAGCGCCTGGCTTCAAATTTCATTTGCAGCACTTTGTAATCACTTCACAGCCATAACTTTTTATGAGAAGAGACTCATATTTAAATGGACAAAATCCTCTTATCTTCTAGTTTTACAGAAATAGAATGACAGCATGATAAGAAATGGTTCCTATTAGGCATCTTGCAGTGACAAGCAAGGTCATTTCTCCTAAAGCATGAGAAGAATTTTTGGCAGGATGGATACATGGCCATTAGGAAGCTACACTGTCTATAAGTGGTGTAGAGAACAGAAGAGAGTGGCTGACCTGTGTTTTAAAAGGAAACACTTCCTTCTTAACCACATTATTCTTATTTATTTAGGGTGCAGATTCAGTAGCATACCATTCCCTAGGTAAAAGGTTCTAGTACAGATCAGTTATCATTTTGTAGGGAGGAAAACATGAAAAGTTCTATTGCCAAGATGCTTTCAAAGCTAGAAAACTCTTATATCACATATAAGGTTTTTGGAGGTGTAGCCGTACTACCAGAAATCTCTAATATAAATCTGCCCTTTATCTCAGGGAACAGACTATAGGAAACATTAAAAAAAACCCACCTTACTGCGTAGCAAACTAAAACTATACTTAAAGAAAACCATGTATATATAGTTCTATTATTCCAATGTATTTTCTTAACTTGAAGGTTTATGCAAATTGACCAGCTTGCTGTCAGGTTGGGATTACAGTTAAGAATGTGTCAGTATTTCCATCACAACAAAACTTTGTGATGTTTCTTGCTGAGATGGATATGCCTGTCTTTCATTAAGAATTTTTATACAAGCCCTGTCAGCCTTCTGGAAATTAAAAACTAAGCTGGTGCAGAGAATTTAATAAAACTTATACTGTGTATTTTTTCTAAATGTCTTTTTCTTTTTTTGGTACCTGCTATATTCTGTCCTCATCAAAGGTCCTAAGCCTTACAGAGGGCTCTGCTCCAGACCTGCTCCAGACCTGCATTTTGTCTTTAAATCAGCTATATTAAGCAATAATGAAGTGCTAAAGGTATGAAAAGTTTTTGATTTGCAGCTTGGGTAGGCAAAAAGATAAATCAGAAGGGTTTTGAAGTAGGAAGGGATTATTATGGCATTATAAAGTCAGATAGGCAGCAACAGAACCACCACAATTTATATCCTCTAAATATATGATCCAGACATTCTAACTTTCTTAGAAATAATACCTCAGCTTCAAAGGGATTACATTTCTGAAAAATCTTATGATGGACCTTGATTTGCAACATAAATAATGTGAAAAGGCACAACCTAATAAGTAGGGACTCAGAATAAAGCATCAGAAGAAACCTATTTTTAATGGTTCTAAATTAGTTTTATACTGTATATATGTTTTTAAGTAGAAAACAGTACTGGGGTTTATCTGGCAAAGACCAAGTCCTGGTACTTTGGCCTCAGTTTAAACAAGGTGAATGGCAAGGCACAATGGTCAAAGAAAACTGAAGCACATGTGAGAGAAATCCCCAGTACTTCAGAGAAATCCTTATCCTGAATGAAGTACAGAGTTTATTAGTGAAATCTTTAATCAAGACAACTTGCTGATAAACTATTAAAAAACCCTAACAACAACAACAACAAATCAGTAGCATTACCAGGGCATTTTACCATAGCTGAAGCTCTGACAGTTTCTAGCTTGACCTCCTGTTTCCAGTGATTTATAAAAATGGGCTGAAATTCAGCAGATCAAAGTAGTGTCTAAGCTGCTTATCTTTAGTTTATAAACTCCTGCTTCCTTTGGGCTTATGTGCTTTTAATGTTGGGTAGGTTTTTGGTTTTTTTGGGTTTTTTGTGTGTTTGGTTTGGGTTTTTGAGGGAGATTTTTCTGCCACTTATAATCTTTAAAATGTAGTAAAGTACATTTAACTCATAAGCAGCATGTCTTGCTGATATCCTACCAGATGAAAATATTTCCAACAGTGCCTCTGTTAAAATGGCACATGCATCTTGAAGCGCCAGTATGGTAAAATACCTTTCAGGGAACAGATCCAGTACAGACACCCTCTGAGCTGGATCAGATCTATTTTCATTTAAATTTGACCTAAATATCTGAATGCTCAAAATGAACATATTCTAGAGAGATTACCACAAAATTAAATTGGAATATGATGTGATGGATTTGAAAACAGAACTTCTGTGATGGAATAAGCACAAGGCTGTGCTAAACTAAATACAGACTTGAGATGGTCTGAACCTCCAAGATGCCTCACAGTGACTCTGACCTTCCTATAGCTCCAGTGCTGGTTTCCTTTCATCCCGTGACAGTCATACAGTGTGACAGGGCTACTATGTGAGATGGCATCAAAGCAGAACTTCCTGGTGTGAAGTGGCTCCCCGGGGCGGATGTCTTCTCTCCAACCAAAGGTGAAGAGCTGGGAAAACAATCAGGCAATACAGTGATACATTATTAGTGAAAACCATTTAAAATAACACACAAAAGCTTAATGCAGGATGCCCTTTTTGCACACCCCAGATGCTCATTGAACGAGGTCCTGCCTGTGTACAATTCAGTTATACCAACTTCCTTAATTAAAGTGCATCATTGGCGATGTAGAATATACCCCAGGAAGGCACAATCCCAATGTCAGGGAAAGAAAAAATCTCTAGTGACACAATACTGCAGAGAGGATGCTGTATTAAAGCCTTTAGTTACCCCAGTTAAAGCATCCCCTGTATGCACCAGGATTTCAGCTCTCTAGGACTCGAAAGCCACCACCAGTGATGTTCCATTAGCTCTCCTTTGGGTCTGAACAAGCTGCCCAGAGAGATCTTCCCATCACAGTCTCTTTCCTATGTTTAATGAGCAGTTTCCTTCTGTTTATAAGTGACACTGTTACCATAGCCTCTCTCAACTGTCTTTTTTCCCCAAAACAACACATTAAATTATCTTCATCTTTCTACTGTGAAACCTGCGAGCTGCAGGCAGCTTGTCAAAGCCCTTTTTCTCACTGCCTAAGAGGAGTCATGGAGGGTCACAATTAATAGAGGAATCCTTCTCAGTTGAACACCAGCTGTCTGAAGTAATGCTGTGACATTGCAGTCTTTCAATCATCAGATGAAGGTGACAGGTCTGACAGCATCAAATTTAAAGATGTGGAGTGCATTTTCCTTTCTATGGACCAATCCTCGCAGAAAAGAGGAAAGAGGTTGCAGGCTGTAAATTACTACCCAGAAGTGCTGTCAAGAGCTGTGAAGGGTTTTTTTTGGTTTTTTTTTAGTTTTTTTGGTGTGGTTTTTTGGGGTTTTTTTGAGGTTTTTTTTGAGTGCTATTCTTCAGCTTTCTGCATGACTTTTGATTTGCCATAAGAAAAAAAAAAGAAACAGAACACTGAGAAAGTGAAGCTCTCTTTAAATGAGCAAACTTTGCTAGTAGAAACTGTTCAGCTGAGATGGTTCAGGTGGAACTGCAAGCAGGCTCATTAAGTAGCTCCCCATACTGAGTTCAGCTCCCCATACTGAACTGAGACGTCTCTGACACCTCATCTCAGCTTCTTTTTGGCTCTTATCTAGCACCCTGCTTCTCCAGTATGTACTTTCCCTAACAGAACCAGCCATAAATTGAAGTTTAGTAAATGCCATGTGGGTCTGGTCCTGAATAATTCTGTAGTGGTTAGCAGGTTTTAACCTTTCCATTGCTATAGTCAGTCATTTTCTGTTCATGGTCTTTCTTAACAGAAACACCTCTTAAAAATACTGCGTCTTCAGTGCTGTAGCATCCTCTGAATACTGCATTTGAAAGGTGTTACTGTCTCTCTTGGCTTGTAGGCCCTAAATACAAGCATATATCTGAATATTTACCTTATTTTCTGTGTCTTATTGTAAGCACTTGTTCTCTCTGTTAGCTGCTGTTACTCCCTATTTATATCTGCATTATAGGGTTTTTTAACTCTCACCTCTTAATCTGTCTTTGTGTCCTACTTATTTCTTCAATCCCCAGAGTGCATTTTACATTTATCTGCAGAAAAATGCAGTGGACAGCTTTAACCTTGTTTTCTGCTTGTTTTTGAAAAGCAATTCAAAAACCTCATTTTTGAAAAGCAATTTCTGCTTTTCAAAAGATTAAATATTTTTCCACTTTTCTTCATGTTTCTTTGAAGCATCATCATGGACTCCCTACAATAACTTATCATTTCACAAGCAAAGAAAGAAGTAAGAATTGGTACAGAAAAAAACTACGTGGCTGTTTCTTCAGGAAAAGAGAAGCCTGAGACAATTTTCCTTTAATGAAAAGCCAACAAAAGCCATTTTCTTTATCTTATCCTTTACCTTTCTACAGACACATAATAAACCCAGAGTTCAAAGCGATGAATAACAGATACCTAGAGGAATGGTGTGGAACAGTGCCTCTGTGATATTCTCAGTCTCATTACCACTACTACTGCAGAGAGAGATGCTATTTCAGGACCAACCTCATCTTGCCTAGTAGGTGGCTCACCAAATTTCTCATTCTGTGCATGAATGGTGAGCTGAGGGATCAATTCTTGCTGCTCTCTGGACCTTGGTCTGAGGACTACTACCCCACTGAATGTATTGGTATGCCTGAAAGAGCTCAAGCCAGCCTTTAAATCAGATCATACTGATCCAGACTATTCTTTTGCTCTTTCCACTCCTCTGTGGTTTCTGAAGACTGCCAGGGCTGTGTCCTGTTTGCAAAACAAGACATAGTAACCGCAGGGGGTTTTTATTCCCTTCTACTGAAAACAAGCACCTGTGTAATGCTGGATCTCAATGTTTCCTCTAGCTTAGATTCTTTCCCCTCCTTTTTTATCCTTACATTTTTAAAAAACAGTTGTATTTTTAAATCAACAAGTACCTCTTCTCCCTAGTGATACTATTATAAAACCAACCTTGTTAGAGTTGAGAGAGAAGAGAAAAAAAACCAGAAAAAATATTATACTTCTTTATACACCCAATTAGTATTAATATCTTGCAATTAAGACACAACATGAAGGTGTACAATCTTTCCAATTGCATAATTCTAAGCTTTCCTCTTTTAAACAGCAATTTTCCTCTAGTTAACTCTGAATCTGGCCAATATAAATATTATCTCCCCACTGCATAATATCCAACAATGCCACATGTTATTAGCTGGAGCCCAGAGTATATAATGTTCTGCTTTGCCACCACTTGTCACTTTGGATTTTGTTGTTCCTTTGTTAGGAACAAACTGTGTCAGATTTTACAAGAAACAGCTGAGCCTTTTTGTACCCTTTTTGTACTTCATTTATTTCTGACTGCTTGTTGATTTGAAACAAGGCTGCATGAAATTCCCAGACACATCATTAACAAACAGCAGGCTGATTCTTCACCTGCAACACATGGGGTTGCTGGTCACTGTTCCCTGCTGGACGCAAGAAGCCCTCTTGTCCTGGCTCAGTGGATGCTCATTCTCCTCTTTTGCCTTCTCTAATACTAGAGTCTGTAAAACACAGCCCCATCCTCTGCATTTGCAAGTGAGCAACCCCTCAGCCCTCATGCTTTGCCTTTCAGTAGCTGAGCCCTGTCATGCAGTAACCGGGAAATACAGGTTTCCAGCTTCATTTATAATTGGCACAGGGCCTGAAGAATGATTGCCTGATAGAGCCATTGGGTTGGGACTGTCTGTAGGACAAAGGCTCTTTTGATGCCATTAATGCTTTCCAGCCTGGCAACATTGCTCAATTACTTGCTGTCTGGCTGAGGTCTGTCAGCTGGCACTGTGCTTTGACTGTGCTGTGCCATAATGCTTGAGGGGACAACATGTACCCCATCCAAATATGAAATCCCATGTTTCAGAGCTCTGGGCCCTGGCTTGAACTATACCTCCAAGTAGAGAAGAAAGAACTGGGCACTTATTAAGCCATGTTAGAGATGGTGCCTGTCTACCCATTCCCTGTCAAGGCTGGGGAACTTGATAAGAGACAGTGATGCCTGTCATTTTCATTTGCTGTTGGTTATCAGTCCAGCAAAGCCTGAAGCCAAAAGCTAGCTCTGGCAAGACAGAGACGGAAGAGTGCAGTGCCACAACATATCCTCCTGTCCTTTTTCTTCCCCTCTGGTTCTTAACTTTGGGGAAATTTCCAGAAACCACAGTGACGAATCCTCAATTCCCACCCATCTCCTGTTTAGAAAGCCTGCAAGTGCCTCACAAACCTTTTGACTGCTGCTTGCCCAGCGGGGCTTGCACAGAGCAGGAAGGTAGTTTTCCTCTCCTGAGGTCTGCAAAAGGGCAGTGCCTGGTGGCTGAGACTGTCAGCTTTTAATTCTTGCCCTGGTGACATGACACAAATCAAGCAGCACAACGGATCATCTCTGTCTGGCACTGATGCCTGTCGTGCTGGTCGCATTAAGCTACTATAGCTTGTAAATTTATAGCAGAAGTTCCAAGTTCAGCTCAGTGTCAATCTATGCTATTCAAAATATGATAATAAAATATTTGATACTTTCATTAATACTGCTAGTTTCTACGGGTGTCTGCAGAACTCATGAAAGCTACAAACTTCGCGAGGCAGAAAGGAGGTCCGTGAACAGGTTTGACGCCCCACAGATGAGCGCGACAGCGGCGCAGGGCTGGTCCTGAGGGGGCGCTGGCCGTGAGGGGAGCAGGCTGTGAGGGGAACACCCCATGAAGGGCGCTGGCCGTGAGGGGGGCCGGCCCTGAAGGGGTCAAGCCGTGCCGGGGGCGGCAGGTCGTGAGGGGCGCCGGCCATGAATACGGCTGGCCGGTCAGTCTGAGGGCCCGTTCCGCTGGGCCGCGCTGCCCCCTGCCGCCCGCCCGCTGCACCGCACCGCAGCCGCACCGCCGCAAGGATGAGGCGCTCCCGGGGAAGTTTGCCACGCTCTCCGGCGTTGCGAGAATATGCGCCGTTTCCACCAGCCCGGCGGAGACGATTCGTGCCGTCCGTGAGGAACATGTCGAGCACCGAAGTGTTCGAGGCTTCCCAGCTCTGATTCTGGGATCTTAGGAGCTGGCTAGTTGAACTCCCTTCATGCTAGCTTCACCTACGAATGATTCTAATGAAGTCACTTTGTGTCCTTAGCCCAGTCTGATTCCAAACGCTGCAGCACCCTGGAATACGCTGAAACATGGATTAATCTCTAACATCCTTCTCCTGTAATTTCCCCTTTGTTGCAGCCTTTACTCTTTAAAAGGATATTTCAAGTCTCCCTTTTCTCTGCTAGCATTTTTTTTCTTCTCTCACCTTTTAATCCAACTTTTTCTCCTTTCTTATGGAGGCAGCCACAGCATTCCCCCTCCCTTCCTGAGGAGAGTTTGGAGCTTTGCAGATTTTAAAGCCAGAGAACACTGTGATGGGTTTAGTCTGGACCATACAACTTCCTTCAATTAACTCCTTGAATTACTGCATGTCTTTCAGAAACAAAACAGAATTATATTTCTCTAGTCTTGGCACCCTATCTCCCTGAAGTATCTTTGGTATCTGAAGAAGCCTTCTTTCAGCAACTTCCTTTTTTTGCTGTATTGGCATGTACCTAAATTGAGATAATTCTTCAGCTTCTCGGTTTCATGCACTTGCAACTCTCCTGCATTTTTCAGTATCCTCAGAGCATACTTTTTTTTTACCTCAGCACTTTAAATGTCCCTCAAAACTTCTCTCTCCTGAGCTTTTAAGTTTTTACAACATCATGTATGACTGCCATGTCAATTTTTCTCCTCAACAGTAAGAGTATTTTACTAATCTGAGGCCTTTTCCTGTGAAAGACTCGCTCACTAAATTTGCTAATAAATGGTTAGGTTGTACTTTTAATTTGGATTCTCTTTGTTCATACTGGCAAGACCCCACAGTCATAATTCCTGTCCTATGGCACTCACAATGAGTAAAAATTAGAGCTCTTTTCCTCCATACTCCTGAGAACTAATAGTTTTCTACCTAACCAACCTAAATAAAAGCTTTTTTTTGAGTATTTATAATTCCTTGTCTTCTGAAATGCTTTTCACTTGCTTTTACCCAGTTATCTCACTTAGGCCTCATACTTGCTTAAAATATAACTGCTTCTTGAGATAAAAGCATAAAACCAGACAATGACTAGAGCTATAAAAGGCCTGATACTATAGCAAAAATATTTCAGGTAACTCAACCAAAACCAACATGTTTTCATGACACAATAGGGGAGAATGGGCCTCAAAAAACTCTCTGGGCATTGCAATTTCTTTTGGAAATGCAGACAGCCCAGGTGGATGTTGGAATTTCTGAGGTTATGTTAAAGAGTATTTTGTAAAAGAGATTAAGGTAAGTAATAATTCAGAAATTATTTATACACTCTGTTTTACCTTAAGAAAAGGAGAAGCCCTCATAAAATGTCTAAAAACTGGGAAAGAGAAGCAACAATGTTAGCCTGATTTTCTCTTTCACCATTAAAATACCTGTTCATGTGACCATGTTCGTTCTGAGCCATCTTTCACACAGATGTCCAGCCTCAGCTCAGTCCCTGTAGCTCCATGTTTGCTGTCCACACAGAGATTGGCTGCCACGTTTCGAATCTGTAAAGCCAAGCAGCAACATTTCATATTAAACTGGGCTCCAGAATTGAGCTTTCAACACCGGGGAGTTTAGCTCTGAATGACTTGAGATTGACTAACAGATACATAAAACTGGTAGGAATTATTTTTTACAGGGTAGAGAGCCATGTCCTGGAATGAACTACTCTTATTAGAAGCAGCTTTAGAAGAAGAAAAGTTTGAAATATTCTGCTTAACAAATAAAAGGTAGGTCTTATGAAATACCTTCATTAAAAAAAAAAAANAAAAAAAAAAGAAAAAAAAAAGTAAGAGAAAAAGAGTCTGAGAAATGCAAAGCTTGTCTGACTGCTTTTCCCATCCTATGAGACCAAGAGAGAAGGACATGATTTCTGTATGGGTCTCTCCTAGGCATAGAAGTAGTCAGTATGCACTAGAAATTTAGGCATGCCCTTTTCCAATCTATGCTCTTACCTTGACACAATAATACCTTTGTAGATAAGGTCACACATTACGTACTGAAGTGCATACATTAAAAAGTACATAACAAATCTGTATTGAAACTTAGGCTTTAAAAAAGTACTTAACAGATCTGTACTGAAACCTAAGCTTACCCATGGAGGTTCCTCCTGCATGTCTGCTGCAAACACTGCAGTGTGACTTGTTCTTAAAAGGAAAATCTTGTTCTTGAGGCTGAAGCAACTGAGTAATAACTAATCTCTGACTATCAGTCATAACAGTTATGTACTGCTGCTGACATGTAAATTTTCTTTGAAACATTGGGTTGAAAAGTAGATTTGCCCACTGCCACCAAAAAGAGCAAAATCCTAACTTCATGTTGCAAATCCATGCACATTTCTCCTTGAGTACCTGTGCGGGTTTCAGATAGAACCCAGCCCACAGAACTAACAGACCAATCAGAAAAGGGTATGCCTCTGTGAGATACACATTTTAAAAATCGAAAGCCCGGGAAAGAGTTTCTCCTTCCGGCAAAGCTCAAGGTAACGTCCCAGCTCCCTGCATGGCCGAAGCCGGGCCCAGCTGGGTCGGGTCCCTTCTCTGCAATCTCGGGAGGGCTGCAGCTGGAATGCCGCTCCTGTTAAACACCACCAGGCAGAGAGGAGGGGTGGACTGCAGCCGCTGAGATCCTGGCTGCTCCCCTCCAGCATGGCCACCATGAGAGATCATGGACAAAGACTGAAGGTCCCCCTGCAGCCTGGGCAGAGAGTGACTGCGGGGCCAAAGAGCAGCCCTGAGCTAGGGACAGCTCAGCCCAGCCTGGCCGCTGAGTTCCCTCGATACCCTGGCCCAGCTCTCAGCATAGCCTTGAGTGTACCACTCTGTCCTATCCCAGTCTGTCTGCGTGACGTTTAAGTCTTTAGTGCCCAGATTGAGATCTGCAGACATCGATCTTCTCCCGAGTGAAAGAAAACGGAGACTGAGAAAGGACAATGTAGAGGAACAGCATGGAGACATGAAAGCAGCAGAAGTCCTCGTTTTGGTTGGAGGGTGTGGAGAGTCCTTTGACTGAAATTCTCTTGTAAGCCTTGGTGCTGGATGCTAATTAACTTTTTAAATAATAGAAAATCATGGGAGGGTAGAATGGTTCAATTTGAGACATGAGCAAAGATTGTAATTTTCTTGGAGCTATTGGAACAAAGAGAGATGAAGTAGTGAAGCCCCACTGGCCTGAGGGAGGGGGTAGCATTCTTTTGTTCCTAAAGATGAAAATGATTTTTAGAAGCAAATGAAGTTGAGCTTTTGCATTTGAACATTCATCCTTAAAATATAATACCCCATGCATTTGATATGGCCCAGAAGCACAGCTTTGGGGCAGCTATGAGATGGGAAAGTTTTTTGCAAGTGCAGATTTCCCCCGGGCAGATGCACTTGTGAAGATTGCACCCCAAGAGAGACTAAAATCTAAGTCCTCTGGGGAAGTCTCCATAGCTTTGCTAGTGAGAAGCTCCTCTCCCTGAGTAAATTGAAAGGAAGACTGTTCTAAGAGTGAGAGATCTTTGAGTTTTGTTTTCTCTACATTGTTATGTTGATGAGAAAGAAAAAAAGGGTGTTGGGGGGAAGAGAAGTGTTTTAAAAGTTTCAGTCTGATTTCCATAAACCAGTTTAAATTGCCAATAAAATTGTTGGTTTTTTGGGTTTTTTTGTTTTTGTTTTTGTTTTTTTAAGTTTTCAGCCCGTTTTGCTCTTTCTCCTAGTCCTATCTCACAGCAAGAAATAATTAAGTGATTCTAACAGGTACATAGACATTTAAATACCACTGAAACCACTACAGTACTTTAGCTGGGCTAGTTAAAAATCCTTTAGACACCTCCATAATGAAAAGGATTTCTTAGAAAAAGAAGATACCCTCTCAATGAGATAAACAGAAACTGAGAAATCAAAGTGCATGGAAACACACACAAATTCTAAATGTACAATATATAGAAAGCAGGTGCATATTTTGACATTCTGGATGCTACTTTCACCCTTTTTAAAAAGAAAGACAGATGCTGAATGGAGATACAACTGAGTAGTCATTTGTACTTTTTAATGAAAAATACTTTAGAAGTTCCTGCCGTTACCATAGTATGCCAGACAACTGTACACATTGCCACTGCATACCTCACATCCTAAGGATGGAAAACTTCTCAGCATTGCACAAATCACTGAGAGAAAGGGAAATCCTTGTGCATGCAAGACACATGCCAGAGCTACTCTGCTCTTTTTCTGATTCTGGAGGAGTGGTATTGAGTCTATTAACCATGATCAAGAAAGATTTACACAGATGGGAATGCAACAGGTGTGAGAAAACGTGAAAGAAAACTGTCACTCTCAGGAAAGGTTGCAGGAGGTGCATTTGTTTAGCTTAGAAAACTGCAGACTGAGCAAAAGATGAGGGAGCATCAGCTTGATCAGCCTCCAGGAACCTTTGATCCTTCACCAGATCTCAGAGAAGCATTTAAAAAAAAAGTGGACCAGCCCAGTCCTAGGATATTTTTTCTTTTTTCAATACAATGGAAGTTGCTAAAGAGGAGGTAAAACACTAGCTGTTCATACACACAACTGGATAAAGAAATCCAGCACTGGGCAGCCCCAAAGTAAAAAAGATGAAAGGTAATTAGTTCTCAACTACCTTCATTTTCATATCACCCAGCAAAAGAGGCAGGAAAGAATAATGAGGGGAATAGAATTTAATGTCACATTTTTAAAGTTTCATGTGAAATACCTCCTCTAAGTATATATTTTTTTGGAGAATGTTCAATCATTTCTCAATGCAGTTAAATTTTCATTGTACATATAAAGATTTCTGATCTAGTAGAAAATTAAATGATATATCAGTTCAGTTTTTACACCATGCAAGTTAATTAAAATGGAACTGCTAACAACTGCCATTAATAATTGGGTATATTTATGTTATTCAGTATTGTACAATGACAGTGAATACACTCCACATCCCATTAATGCTTATTGCATTAAAAGGCTTTCATAATTTTGTCTTGATGGCATTGCTCCATCCCAGTCTCTGTCATTTGGACTGTGCAGTAAATGTGTTCAGTCCATTTCTGGAAAAGGCTTGGGCTGAAGCTACATTTAGTTCCTTCACTGCTGGAATCTGTCTCACATTCTTTATTTCCTCCCCTCCTCCCTCTGCTTCTGAAAGGTTTGCTTGAGTTAGTTTTTACTCTGTTTTTTTGCAACTTACATGTTACCATGTCCTTTTTTTGTTTCATCCTTTCATTTGCAGAGGGGTCATGGTTTGGTTTTTGTTTTCTTTTTGTAATACGGTATTTCAGTAAAGTCTGTGTTTTGTTCTCTAGTGTTTCTGTGTAGCCTTGGCAATTGCTAGAAGCTGAACTGAGCTATCATGCCAGAGCCAAAGCCATGGGGAACATTCTTCCAAGCATCAGCACCACACAGCCTGCAAATCCCCCTAAGATGTTTCCATTGACAAAGAAAGGAAAGCAGAAGCACAGGTCTTCCCCCCCCCCCCCCCCCCCCCCCCTCCGCCTCCACACCACTCCTATCNCTTCATTTATATACCAATATGCTTTTGAACTGCCTTGTCACCAGTCACAGAGCACAATGGATTTCAAATTTTTGAGGTTATTAGTTACAACTAGAAAACAAATAGCTAGCGATCCTAACACATTTCCAACATTCCTATTTGTGCAATTGTAAGATAAACAGGAGACAGATTTTATCTGCCATGCAGGTAGGGCACTGAGTTGCTATATACAAAATGTCTGTGCTCAGCTTTAAGTGCCATCATTTGTACATACAGATACAGGAAAATCATGCTTCTGAGGTCTTCAATGTATAAGACTGACGGGGGATGGTTAGCAGTGATATTAAGGGCTGTTCCAGAATTTTAAAAATTCTGACAAAAGCAAAGGGATGCTATCTGTTATTCATATACAGTTCTTGAAATGCCATCCTAACTCACTATGGGCACTGTAGTCCTTACAGAGAGCAGATGAGGTGTAGAAGCATAGAGAATACAGCTTCCTAGGGCCCAGCAGTTATATTGACCAATATTTCTTGATAATTCTAAAACTCTACAACTTTTCCCAGGCAAATGAGTTCCTGCAAGACTTGCTGTTGAGGTAGTAGCTGATATTCTGGTTCCTGTAACCTTGCCCCACCTGCACTGGAGCCAGGCTGTCACCAGGTACCCTTCAGCTACATGGAGCCAGGGAGGGATGAGCTGGAGCAGGAGAGCCAAACTCCCAGGGGTTCTGGGAGCTGCCCCATATGCTTATCATTACATGAAACTGTCTGTGCCAAAAGCAGGAAGAGGGAAAGTGTAGCAATCTAAACACAACTATGTTCGATATGGTCATCTGTGAACAATGACTGTGGAGATAGTGTTAGGACAATCCTTAGGAACGACGCAGAACCAGAAGTATCTCGTGCTATCAGTTTATATAATACTCTCCCTACATCTGATTTAATGCCTTAAATATGAAAATGGCTTTAACTCTTAGAAGATATCAGCAATATTAATTTATGTTACTTTTTTTTCTTTTTTTTTTTTTTTTAAGCAGCACTTAGAGCCAGTTTTAGTGCACTGCTTACATTCTCAGATAACCCTAGAGCCATCAACGTCTATGGATCAAATATGGAAAAATGAGCCACTTCTGTCAACTGATACTCAGTAATTTTAGAAGTATTTATCCTTTGTGTGAGCCATAAAAAAGTAAAAGTCAAAGGTAAAGAAGTCAAGCACTGCCAAAACCTCAGTGAAGGAACACAGGACTCCTATTCAGTGTGACATTGATCCTGATAAAATAATTTGAGCAGTCCAGCTGTGCAGCACTTGGTTTGTGCAAGGTGGGGTTATATTGCTTTTGTACAACAGATGTGTGACACTTGCTGGGTGCAGATTGACTCATTAAACATGAGGAGAACATATTTTAAAAAAAGGAAAATAACTAAAAGAGAAGTTAGTGAGTTCTTAGGCTTTCTTCTTTTTTCAAATGTGCCAATTGACTTTATGTCCTACATTTTTATGTCAGTGCTGTAAAACAGCTCTGTAAAATCCATGAGTTTAGGGCTGAGAAAGGAGTACTCTCAGGTTCTACAGTTTAGCACTGCTGCAGTCACTGAGACACTTCCTCATTAAATTATTTAAGCTCATGCAAGGGAAACCAAGATTAAATAATTCTCTTTTGACTGACTGAAAGAATTTTTTTTTTTTGCACCAACTTCACTATAGGACTCACCAACTCTAAAATAAATGACTATGTTTGATATTATATGATTTATTTAATGCAAACTCTGTTTTCAAAGATATTGGAAGCTGGGATATCTGCACAATATATTCATGCTGGATCACAGATTTTAGATTCATGAGTACTTCCTAAGAAAACACCTTGCATCCAATTCACACCTATTGTTTTAGGTAGTAGGACTTCAAATACATATTATAAATAATTTTGTCTTAAAAAGAGCTTAGGATGGTAATTACTGTTTTCAACTGGTACCAGACTTCCCAGTATATTCAAAAGAATAAGAACAAAATCTAATTGAAAATCTTGCTCTTTTCCACAGTGAAAAAGAGTACAACTACCTCACTCAAACACAGAAATCAGTGACAGTCTCACTAAGCCTAATCTGTCTGGATTTGCTCTTACATTGCTCTATTGCACATATTTCAGATGCTACAAGGCAACAGATTATAAAGGGTATGTACACCCTTGCCCAACAAGGACAAAAGGCACAAACACACATTAAGAGATAAGGCCAGGACAAGTGTAGTTAAAGGATTGCTTTTTGTTTTCCAAATGTCCTCCTTTCCTATCATAAACAGATTTTTTCAATAAATATGATTCAGACTTTAAATAAATGTGTTTGCAAAAAAAGAGCTGAGCAGAGGCTGTTTAAGATATGTCTGCTTTCACACCACATGCTTTTACTAGTGAGATACCAAAATACTAGAGGCAAACTTGTCTGTGTACTTCATTGTTTACTCTTTCTCAGACTGGCATAGGCAAGCAGATGTAAATTATTTCCAAATTGAAGCAGAGAGGGTACTAATTGATAGTCAATGTTGGCACAGACTTCTGGTGTGTATTATCAGCAAGGTTTCTACAGCTGTATGATTCCTACAAAGCAGAAACAACAATTTGCTTCCCTCTTTCACAGCTTCTCAGAGCCATTGACCTTCAAGGTTTTTCAAGGTCCTTGCAAGTGCCAACAAATTAATTAAAACTGCACAGGAATGTGACAGTCTCAGGAAAAAAAAAAAGGAGAAGTAGGGCTGAAAGTTCTCTTCCTGTTATTTTAGAGAAAGTATGTTTTAGACAAAAAAGAAAATCTTTGGTCTTCGGGTCCTTCCTAGGAACTCAAGTGAATGCTTTTAAGGCACAGATTTCACACCATCAGTATGAGTTTGATTTACTGTTAAAAATACTTGGGGTTTATGCAGAGACCATATTAATATTGCTGAGAAAAGAATGAATATCTGAATCACTATCTCCTTCTCTTAGATTTGCTTGATTGAGTAAAGGACTGTCCAGCTGGCCAGAGAAATTACAGATCTAAGCACAATCCTCCAAGGATACCCATGTATGCATGTGAAAGATAGTGAAGGAAGATCTCAGTAGCAGTCACAGCAATGTCATGCAGCCTGACTTCTACTGATAAATTCCTTACGTCTCAGTATACATAAATCTCATAAAGAGTGGGCAGCAGAACCAAAAAGAAGAAACTGTAACAACAAAGGAATTTGTTACTGCCAAGAAGTAGCAAACAATAAGACACATATAAATTGGAGGTTTTTTGAACATCTGTAACTGATAGCTTATAAAGAAGAATTAAGGATTGCTAGTACCAGAGAAAGTTATTTTGAAAATCTCATTATGAGGTAATTTGCCTTTCTAAAAAGAAATTCTGGAAAATAGTACCTATGGCTATGTACCTATGTTTAGAAGTCTATGGTCCAGTCTTGACCACTGGGAATATGCAGACTTGTGTCTGATCTTACCAAATGCTTTGGTCAAAGTCTCAACTTCATCCTCTGGTTTCAAATATGAAAGTTAATTTTCTGACCACCCTGAGAACATCTCCTAAAAATCAGAGAAGGCTAGAACTCACAGTACAGATATTCCTATGACTTTTTAAAAAGTAGCACTATACACTGAAAGAGTGAAGCCTTCTTTATATACCTTAATGAACTAAGAGGAAAAAGCCCTCTGCATGGAATGAAGCTGCTGTAGTTCTTGGGGGCAAAGGCCACACCAATTTTTCAGTGCAACTAAGGAAATAATTTCCTCTCTTGGCACTCCTTCTGTTCTCATTTCTTCTGCACAAAACAAACTGTCAAAACAAGGTTTGCTACAGCTCTGCTCTTCAGAGAGGTCTGAATGCAGAACATCTTTGATCATGGGCGCAGATTGGCAGCTGGCTGTTTGCTCAGCCCCTGCTCTGGAGTGATGCTCAGATATTGGCTTCTCTTTTGTGGTCTCCCACTTATCCATCAATGGAGAGATTTTATTTGTCTGCTACTGGTACTCAGTGATGATGGCATCTACGGAATGTGGAGAACTGCTGAGCAAAATCAGTCATTTTAAAAGGAAAGTATCCAGGCCTTGCTTGTCACATGTCATGTGTGAGCAAACTTAACTGCATCTACACACAACTGTTCTTGTAAGGACAGGAGGAGGTATACCAGTAGATCTTCGAAACACCCCAAAGCAGTGACTTCAGACCTCCTTTTTACTAAGGTGATTCTTTGAATCTAAAATCTTCTGTGACATGCAGCAATGAGTGCTACACACTTTTTTCTTGAATCTTGTTCTCATTGTGCATATATTGTATGCCCTGTACACACAAAATTGTAATGAGTTACAAAAGCAACAGAAATAGTTCTAAGACATGACAGTTTCTCATTTTAATGGATAGTTCATCGATTGTTTCAACCACTGTGAGCTTCCTTAATAACACTACTAAATCAGGTTTACTCTGATTTAATAATTATAATTTCCCACAATATAAAATGTTAGATTTGTTTAAATTTGACCTATTCCTCACCTCCCCCCAGGCAGCAGGTGGAGGCTCCACAGGAGGGTAATATCTGGGGACATCCCAAGCCACTGCAGCCATGAACCACTTGAAATCTTTACACTTTAGGTGCTTGCGCAGCTCCTTCTGGGCAGAGATGTCACCAGTTGAGAGATGTCTGTACTCAGGCCGTCGCTGGTAAATGTACTCTGCAAACTCATCCATCCATGTCTCAGCCACTCGCTTGAGGTTCTGTGTGGCACAAAAAAGAGTAAACATTAGTTTCTTCATGTTTTGAGTGAATGATTCATAAAAGGGAAAATTTTAAACAAAAAACCCCAAGAAATCAGCATTCCACACAATTTTTAAGCTTAGCTGGTCTAATTTCTCAGTCTTAAGACCTGGAAAAGTTACCGTAATGGTATGCAATCTTCATTACAGTGTTGAGTAAACACTACAGAGTATTAAGTACTGTGGTCTCCTGCTGGCTTTGTGAAAGACAGTCTTCTGTCTGCTGAACATCTTATTTTCCTTCACATTCTTTATGCATATTCTTCATATGGGTTTTTGATTAATGATGGATGTTGAACAGAAATTCCCTTTCAGCTGCTTACATTGGTCCCTCTTTTTTCCCTGTTAGTTCAGATCTGCTAATGGGGAAGAATGGCTCAAATTCTTCCTTCTGATATATTTCACTTTGCATTTGAAAGGCATCTGAATTACGGTCTGTCATGATACTCCTTAGTCACAAAGCAATTCCTACCTAAATTTTAGGGTCAGGTCTTACAAGAGAGTGTTTGGGGGCAAGTAGCCCTGAACAGGAGTTGATCTGAAGAAAAAGATCACCTAGGATAGAAGTCACAACAAGTGGCTTTCTGCACTTATTCACTCCATGAACATATCTAAGACTATTTAGGTTAAATGAAACCAAATTCTGGCTGTGTTCCACAAAATTTATTTTTGTTGGCATTTTATAGGAAACAGAATTACCTATTTTGCTGCATAATCATTTATCCAAATTATAATTAATTAAATTAGCTACTTCAAATTATAAAATAAAACTAATATCATTGCAAAGAAAAATTCTGGGTAGACTGAAGAGATACATTTTACTGTTATTTACCACCAAGAAGGGGGCATTTTTCCTTGTATTTTTGTTTGATTTTATAATTTCTCCTGCAACACAATCCGCACAAATTTATATGCAGATGTTGTAGTGGAGTATGGACTTGGTCTATTCTATATTTTCACAGCTGCCCAATAACCTTTTATCCCACCAAAAAAGCAACATCTCTCTGGATAACACTGAGACACTAGGGTGTTCTTATTGCTTTTTTTGTAAAAACAAGATAATCAAGTTTTATAATATTCTTCTTATAGAACACTTATTTCAAAATGCTGAGACTGACTCTGTAATAAGCTAGAGGACAACATACATCTGATTATCATCAACAAAAGGTAATGTTTTTTTCAAAACATTCTCTGCATCTAAGCAAGTTGGATTCATACTCTGACTTGTCTTTAAGATTCACTGGAAAATTCTTTTCCTGAATTTTATTAATCCATGTAAACTAAGTGTCTCTGAACTAATAAGGTTTATCTGAATACAAAGACAGCAAGACGCAGAACAAAGGAAGTAGTTTTAGCTGACACTGCAAGATAAGCTTCTATGTACTTTCTCTCTGTGAAGCAAATATGTTAAACCTGCAGGGATAAAGCAAGTAACATTAAAACAGTGTAAGAATTCATAACACTCACATCCTTACTCAAAAATGGCTTGTGTCCCACATAAGTTTGACTTGTGTTGCAATTTCATGAAGACCTAAATAAGTTTACAATAATTTAGAATTCAAGAATAGGAACAGGGTAGGGCAAAGAAAAGCAGAAAAAAAACAAATCAAGAACATAATCTAAAGGACAATCTCACCTTTCTGGAAACACAGAAATTTTCTGACAAGTAAAAAAACTATGTGATGAGATTTTGTACATGAGGCAAAAAATATTATTAGGAACATTCAACAAAAAAACAAAATAATGAAAATATGTGTGATTTCTAGCATATCTTTCATTGCAGTGCTGCATACCTCATTTGCTAAAATGCAAATGCAATCTAGGACTGTTCTATAAAATAGTTTTTTGAAATCCCTTCATCTGATAGGCTATTTTCATATTTAAAAAACGTACTTTAAAAAGAGCCATACAGTAAAAGTAAAGCAAAACCAAAAAAATTCTCTTAGGAAAGAAAAATTCAAGTGAAATCTTGCACCATGCCACTAATATTAAGAGTAGTCTCTGATGGACTTTTTTCTTTAGTTACTTGGCTGCACTAAAAGGCCTGCATTCTGCTTTAGATTACTTTTACTGATAAAACCTGAGTCCAGCAAAAAATCTTGATATTATACCCGGTCTCTAATTCATCAGTCAAAAACTTATTGTTTTCCAATAACACCTTTATAACTGTTTGGGTTTCATGCGTGTTTCTGTGTAAACCCACAAAACATTATTAAAAAGAGTCACTTCTTCCCACCATTCAAGTATCAGGTAGGACTCTTTGGACAAACCTATTTAAAAATTTGCTTCCTTGTTCTTCCAAGACCATTCTTTCCATCATATGCTAAAAATCTCCTGAAATGAACTTGCATATTATTCTTACTGTGTTTATACATTGATGTCATAAGCCAAACCTTTATGAGGCAGCTCTTTAAATTTCAATAGGTTTGCTTTCAAAAATACAAACTTTTGATTTGTTAGCTCTAGATGTCCAGACTTATGAACATGACAAAAAGGAACACAGTGTTCTGGAAAAGTAAGAAGCTGTTTCTGAGGCAAGCACTCAGCATCTAAACAATTTAGTTTTGAAGAGGTTTGTTACCTTACTGTTACGTCAGTTAGCCTGGGTTAGCATTTCTTATCATTATTATCACTATAAAAGCTCAGAAATCACCATGCTTCCTTTTAACATAAATGTGTCCAGACTAGTAGTAAAATGCCCCATACTTGAATTGAATACAGTCAGGGAGAGCTGCTGTACTGAAAGCTGGTTTAGTGCAGCCTTGCACAGAAAAGGCAAATATTATTTACATTTACATTCCTATTTAGAATGTGCTAACCCAGCAAGTTCCTGGAGCAAAAATACAGGTTGGCCAAGTTGAGATGGGTGAACTTGTAAGCTGAAAATCCCCACTCTGTGGCTGTTTAGCAGCATGATAAATTGCAGAGAACCTCTTATGATCATAACTCTTTTCTGCAAATTATGGTAGGGAGCTGCTGGGCTTTTACTCATCCTATCTGAGGAGCACAAGCAAAACAAGAGCCCTTATCTGAGGACTTCAGGCCTACCAATCAAATTACTTACTGCAAGGGAAGAATGTGATTTCAAGTCCTTCACAAGTCTTCCAGAGTTGCCATTCCCATAATCTGGGTAGATATCTGACATACTGGATGGAGGAAGGAGAATGGTCACTTCTTCCTTGCCTGAGCCTTAGGTGAGGCTAGATACAGTCTGAGCATGTCATATAAGCCCCACAAGTGGAAATGGTTTTGAATAGCTACCCAAACTTGATAAAGTCTAGCTATAAACTAGTTTGACTTTGATATGATTTTACTCTGTGTCGGAATACTGCCACAGAATTTGCATGTCAAAGAGCCTACCAGATTAGGTCACATCTTGTGAAGTCTTACAGCATCATTTAAACACTCATAATTTTCATCATCATAAGACAATTAAGATTAACAGTGAAACTAGTCTTCAAATAATTTAGAGTCAATGGGAATTAGATTTGAATCTTCTTGATTTCTGTCTTCTGTTACTATTTATGTAATCTTCTACAGAAAACTCCTTCAAATGCCAGTTTCTCAAATGGCATCAAATATCACTATAGGAAGAACCAGTTGTTGCATATCTTTGTAATAGATCACTCTTTGTTTGGATTTTATCTGAAAATCTCATGTAAATGCATGTGGAAAGGAAAAAAATGAATCATAGAATCATAGAATCATTTAGATTTGAACACAATCAACTGGACTCAAAGATCGAGTCCAACTGTTAACCCAGCACTACCAAGTCCACCACTAAACCATGTCCCTAAGTGTCACATCTACATGTCTTTTAAATACCTCCAGGGACGGTGACTCAACCACTTCCCCGGGCAGCCTGTTCCAATGCTTGACAACATGTTTCTACAGCTGAAAATGGCGTAGTTTAGCTTGGTTGACAAATTCATTGCAAGGCTACAGATGTCCAGATTGGTTACTCTTAATAGAAAAAAAAAGGAAAAAAATTAAATAAAAACAATTAAATGAAGGTCAATTAATTATTAATTAGTTACATGAACTGACACACAAAATGAAGTCACAGGGACTCTAAGTGGACATCTGAGGAGTTTCTCAGGACCTATCCAAGAAGACCAATGACCATTTGTTCTCTCTTTTGTCAATTTCAGTGAAAAATTTCTGTATGAGAATAAGTAAGGCCCAGTGGTATTTCAATAGATGCATATTTCTATATGTTAGGTTGTAACAGATGCCACAAAGAAACTGTGAGATCAATACAACAGTGACAACAATCACAGAGAGTCGTCATCAGCTGTCATCAGTTGCTCATTTATGCATTCTTGATATAATTTTATTGACTCCTACAATTTTACTTTCTGGTAAATTATTTACCACTGGGCTTACATTTAGACAAGTTTTATTTAAGTTTATATGAACTCACACATTTAAGACCATGATTTTGCTTTGTATTTGTACTCAACAACAGTCTACAAGACAGTAAGTTACAATGTCCATTCCTAATACATATCAATTACTGATACATGGATGTCATGGTTTAACCTCATCTGACAGGTAAGCACCACATAGCTACTTAGTCCCCCTTAAATGGATGGGAGAGAAAATCCAAAGAAGGAGAGAACTCAAGAATTGAGATAAAGACAATTTAACAGGGAAAGGAAAAACTGCACACAAGCAAAGCCATTCACCACTTCCCATGAGCAGGCAGGTGTTCAGTCATCTCCAGGAAAGCTAAGCTCCATCACACCTAATGCTGACTTGGGAGGACAAACAACATCACTCTAAACATCGCCCCCTTCCTCCTTCTTCCTCAGCTTTACATACTGAGCCTGATGCCATATGGTGTGGAATATCCCTGTGGTCAGTTGGGATCAGTCCTGGCTGTGCCTCTTTGCAGCTCTTCACCCTGCTTGCTTGGGGGGGTGTGGGGGTGGAGGGGTGGTGTGGTAAGGAGCAAAAAAGCCTAGACCGAATACATGCTTTGCTCAGCAATAAGGAAAACATCTCTACATTGATAACAGTTTCCAGAACAAATCCAAAACACAGCCCCATACTAGCTACTCTCAAGAAAATTAATTCTATCCCAGCCAAAGCCAACTTTGTGTCTTCAATAAAAGAGTTAATCAACTTGACTGGAAAAAG
Organism: Regulus satrapa; assembly: GCA_013396955.1. Taxonomy (NCBI): domain Eukaryota; kingdom Metazoa; phylum Chordata; class Aves; order Passeriformes; family Regulidae; genus Regulus; species Regulus satrapa. The sequence goes on along the minus strand of VWZN01003844.1, from coordinate 30,306 downwards.
AGAGAGACAAATGAGGACTTCTGCATTTGAAAAAAGAAAATTTTTCATGTGCCATTTTGTTCTGTGAGTAGGGTGGATATATCTCTGTGATCAAACAACTGTTCTTTTTTTAAGTGTGTAAGATCACCTGTCATTTTCAGGAGATGTGGTATTACTCAGTGAGAAAGAACCAGACACTGTCCATGAGAATGGAACAGCAGGGTGAGATAGGGACATGTCAAAGAACAGCTCCATAAAACACAGGTCCCTTTAAACACAGTTTAACTGGATTAGTCCCTATTATGAGACGGGTATTTCCCCATTTTGTCACTGTGGCTGGTGTGCTGGCTTGAGATGACAACACTTGTAAGAGAGCTCCTGAGCTATACTGTCAGCCAGCACATCCTCTAGGTGCATCTTTTCCAATTAAAATTTTAGATGCAGAAGCTGGACTAATATAATGATGTAATTCCTGTTCCTAGTTTCTCCTGATGTTCTTAAGATTTTTATCAGGTATCACTAAAGGATCACAACGGTTCTATTGTTTGTTTCATTGCATCTACATAACCTGTTTTTTCTGCTTTTGTGTCTCACTGCATGAAAATGACCCAAATCTCAATCAGAAGACTTTACTTTTGTCAATATTAAACTACTACTGGAACATTTGAAACCTGTAATGAGATTCTATTGTCCTGTATTCAATCTGAACATTTTCCAGGAAGCTGGATGTCATCACCTGGTATTTGTCAAATGAACTAGGACATCAAAATCACTTTCAGTTACACCAATCAAATATGAATCACCACAGCATGTCTGAGGCTTGATGGTATTTTGTTTGTGAAATGTAAGAGGAAATATTACTGTCTACTTGCCAAGAATAACACAACAATCTCTGCAACAACTGATTTATTAATCTCTTTTTCTTCCTAGTAAAATTCTACTGGGATTATTTGCACCTTGTCTACATCATCTTATTAATATAAATATTTCTATTTTTGTTTTGTGAAGCACCGTATTGTTGCTACTTCCAAATGGGTACCCTGTTTACCTCTAAAAGCAGCTGTATTTAATTTGGCTGGAAATAAAATAGTATACAGTTTGTTTTACATATGTATTTAAAAAGTGCATTGGGATCTATCCAGTCAAGACAACTCTATGTTCCTCTGGAATATGGGTAGCATAATGTTACAATGAATCATCACAGGGAAGAGAACAAAGTATGACTGGAGGAACTCATCCAACAAGTATGGATTAATATGCCGGAAGCAGCAGGGTACAAAACTCCAGAGCATTCACAGGGGGAAAAATGATACCCTCACTTTTGTGCAAACGTCCTTCCATCAGTGTCAGAACTCAATGTTTATGATTTCTGTGCATTTCTACAGCAGAAAAACAATAGAACATTTCCTAGACAATAACCACAGTCTTGTGATGTTCAGGTCTCAATACTTTAACCTGCCCATCCATATCAGTTAAGCCTCAAAGGGGGGGTTTCCCCTTCTCACCTAACTCCCTTTTAATTTGCACAGTGGTACTGTCTGTCAATATTTCCTCTGCTTGGGTATCTTATTTTGGTTCTTTACACCTAACTGTATTTAAAATTTAACTGGGTTTCAAATCAGAAATATTTCTGTAAAAAAACCCCAACCACCAGCAAAACCCAACCAAATAAAGAGATGTCTGCAGGCATAAAATAAATGCATCTGCACGGAAAACAGTATTCTAACTAGAGGACAAAGCTGGTGTAGTATATAAAAAAATCTTGTATGAGTTAGCACAGCTGGCAGAGAGTCAAAAGCCTGTTTATTTTCAGCCACTAGTCTGCAAATACCTAGAAATGAAATTCCACAGACGTCATCTGAAAACAAACAGGATTTAATTCTCTCCACCAAGTACACAAAAATAATAATTTAAGATCCATGCATTGGAAAATATACACCCCTTGCTCACATGAGACCAACCTGCAGCGTTTGGGGGCAGGGATGTTTTCAGTCCTAGTGAGGATGCCTGCCCCCAGCTCTGTGGCTGTGAGGGACCTCTGGAACACAGAGTGACACTACAAGAACATCTCCACAAATTTTCTGGCTGCTGCCATGCTTGCATTACAGACCTATACAGACCATAGCCCATCCCTGCAGCTGAGCCTAAAAGAGTTCAGGGGTTTGACTCCAAACAGATTTATTTAGACTTGTAACTTGGGTTCCAGTGCTAGCCAGTGGAGTAAATCCTGACAAGTAGCTACCACCATCTAGCTCTCCATCTTCTTTGTGATCTTTTTGGATAGCTGAGCTGTCTATCCCATTGTATTCATTACCTTAAAAGCAAAACTTCTATTCAGATTGGAGAAAACACAAAAAAAAACCCCACCCACAGAAATCACTTTGTGTTTTTTATATTCAAGGATTAGAAGACCAAATAATCACAAAATGGGGAATGTTGAAAGGGACCATAGGGGATCATCTGGTCCAACCTCCCTGCTCCAGCAGGGTCATCCCAGAGCACATAACACTGGATTGTACCCAGATGGTTCTAGAACATCTCCAGTGAGGGAGACTCCACAACCTCCCTGGACAATCTGTTCTGGTGTGCAGTCACCCACACAGTAAAGAAGTTCTTCCTCAAGTTCTGGTGGAACTTCCTGTGCATCAGTTTCTGCCCATTGCCTCTTGTTCCATTGCTTGGCACCCCTGAGCAGAGCCTGGCTCCATCCTCTGACACCCTCCCCTCAGATACTGACTGACATTGATGAGGTCCCTTCTCAGTTGTCCCTCCTCAAGGCTGAACAGGCCCAGCTCCCTCTTATGGGCCATGTCCTCATAAGACACATGGCCCAGTTCCTTATTCATCTTTACTGCTCTCTCCATAAGCTCCATGTCTCTCTTGTCTTGAGGAACCCAGAACTCCAGGACACAGCACTCCATGTGAGGCCTCACCAGAGCTGAGTAAAGGGGCAGGATCACGTACCTTGACCTGCTGGAATGCTCCTGCTCATGCACCCCAGTTCACATTGGCTTTCTTGGCCAAAAGGTCACACTGTTAGCTCATGGACAGTTTGGTGTCCACCAGGACCCCCAGGTCCTTCTCCACAGACCTGCTTCCTAACAGCTCAGCCTCCAGCCTAAACAGGTGCCTGGGGTTTTTCCCGGCCCAGTTGTAGGACCTTGCAGTTGTCTTTGCTGAATTTCAGCTGGTTCCTCTCTGCCCATCTCTCCAGCCTGCCAAGGTCCCTCTGAAGGGCTGCACAGCCCTCTGGGATATCAGCCACTCGTCCCAGCTTTGTGTCATCAGTGAACTTGCTGAGAAGGCCTCTGCCCCTTCATTCAAGTAATTTTGAATGCATGAATAAATTAAATAATAACTGGGTTCAGTGACAGTGACAGGCCTCCAACTAGACCCTATTCCACTAATTACAATCCTCTGGAATCTGCCATTCTTCCTCATAGAGTCAGCCCTCTATCTGCCCCACTGCCTACCCCTCTCCTTAAGTTTGCCTATGAGTATATCGTGTGAGACAGTATCAAAAGCCTTTTCAAAGTCAAGGATAAGAATTTAAATATTTTCTTTGCTAAATACTCTGTGATCTCAGTTTAATTAATTTAAATGATGAATTTATAATCTTTTAATGAAAAATATTACAATGGAAACATAACAGCTGCATTGTGTAATAATAATAGTTATCCTATATTATAGCAGTGCTGTTCTAAGAAGATGATTCTTGCTTGATTCCTAAATAATGTGCCTGTTCTAAGCTGATGTTGCACCTGGTTGCAGTGGTTACTGAATCATAACTGACTTTTTACTATAGTCTTTTTGTGCTACAGGGGTGATTGCAAAACTGCCAGCAATGTTCCCTAAACAGCATGCCACATCTATCCATTCGCACTCCAGTCATGAAAAATGTAGGCATCACCTAACTAATTGTCCTGATTATTTAATCTTCCTGGAAAAATAATATAAAATGTTCACGGACCACTTTAAGAAACTCCCAAATATTGTTTGCAGATGGAAGAAAATAGACCAAAACAGTCATTATATTAAAAGAAGCTCTGACAAAATTTCAAATGTGGCCAGAGCACCAGATCATATAGTTACAATAATTTTTTTTTTTAAGATCCCTTTTGAAGCCACACAAAAAGGCTGAGACAGTGGTTCAGGTGGGAATCTGAGCCCACCTTTACCAGTTGAATTCCTGAATACAAATTCATGCGAATTCCAATTCCATGTAATGAGAGAAATGTCATTGTACTTGTGCCTGATGTGCCAAATAATCACCATGCTGTGGGATCCTAATTCCTGGCAGGCAGGGAGGAATTCAATTTAAGGTTAGGATTCACCACCCTGCTGGCTTAGCATCTATTTAGAATTTCAGTGGGATTGCCCTTCCCTTCAAAAATGCCTAATGTGCTAATGTTCTGTGGTTAATCCTAAAATTAAGTGCAAGGTACCTGAAAAAAAAAAAAAATCTGTGGATATATTTTGAAACTTAGTTAATCTCTGCATATCCTATGGAATAGTGAGGTTTTATTGACACATTTCTTACAGCGTTTATAGAATGACAAATAGAAAAAACCCTCCCTGCTCAAAAAAACAAAAACCAAAACAACCACAATAACAAAACCAACCAAAAAAAACCACTAAAGAAAATAAATAATAAATTGAGATACACCTAGAAAAAAATGCTGAGAATATTCTGAAGTTTAATTTCAAAGGTAAATGACTAAAAGTCAATGGCTTAGCTAAAATTGTTAAAAGAGAAGCAACAATTCAGAAATACAAAAAGCAACTAAAATAATCCAGTAAAGCAATTCTAGACTTTTTATGATCTGGGGGCTTGCTTTCTAAGCATACCTTACCTAAAACAAACAGGCAAAATTAGTTATTATTTACTGCAGTTTTTGTGCAGAGATTGACAGGTTTGGAATGAATGAATAATTATGTGTACTTTCAGGTTATAAAGTGGAATCAGTGCTGACATCTGCATGCCCAGTTTAGGGCAAATTTGGAGAGGACCCCTGAACGGGATCTCTCTAGAAAGCAGATCCAAGCAGTCCCCTCCCTCAACTGGTTCAGGAACAAGACCTCCTCAGAGAGAAGGGGAAAAAACTGTTTATTTAACAGGCAAAGCACTTCCCAGCACAAAATTGAATAATATTAGAGAACAAAATCTCTCGCCACTCCAAGAGATGACCAATCTGGAGAGTCCCTCTCATGGGCTGTAGCTCGGCTCACTCAGTCTTTATCAGGCCCTCTGGTGCTGGAAAATACCACTGCCTGGGCCAGGCCCCACTGGGCCACAGGTGTGAGCTCCCGGTGCTCTTCTGGGATTTTAGTCCACAGCAGGTTTGAACAGTTCCAGGAAAAAAGGAAAAAAAATCACAGTCCAGAGAACTTCTCTGCCTGTTAGTCAAAAATTAACAGAAAGAAAGAGAGCTCTCAACCACGCACTGCAGACAATCCAGGCTGTGTGTCAAGGAAAGCTGAAAACTCTTATCTTGATGTTTTGAAAACAACTGCCTCAAAGATTACACTGCTTTTCCTTCTCTCTCCTTCACTTTAAGATCCAGTTTTAAAGGTGCAAAACTTATTTCTGGGCTAAACAGACAAATGGGGACACAACTTAGTCTCAGCCCAGGACACCCATTAATATTTTTTTTATGTGCAATTGCCTGCTTATCTCTGCAAGCAGCACCACTGACTACTTTTGGCAATCAGCAATATCTTAAGACATCTTCAGTTAAAAATATTCAGTCTTTTTATTTACATTTGATTGTTGGAATCTATTTATAAATCTACTATGCATGTTTACAGCTTCCTTTAATCTTGCTGTGCCCCACTAAACAGTATTACTGTTTTATATGTGTATGCTTTTCAATTTATGTGGGATGTGGCAGCAACCAATGTGCATAAACTTTCCAGATCTTGAGTGACTGATAAGATATAAAATTGATGTCATGATCCATACTATTGTGTGTGGTACAATAATGATTATTTAGTGATAGGGAGGTGTAACAAAGTTTTTGACAAAGTTTTCTCTGATTTATTAAAGCACAAGTGATTTTCATGCTGGGTTACAACTCTCTAAACAGATGCTGAGATTGGTCAAGTGTTATGTAGCTGGTTGAAACTCACTGTTAAAAGATAAAGAAAGGTGAAATCCCAAGGGAAGGTAAAATGCTCACTTAAAAAAATTATTATTTAAAAGTAAACATAAGTTGAAACAGCTTGAAAGAAAACCCATGGCATGAATTTGTCTCTGTCTGAACTTGTCTGGAAGCTCTGTTTTCTTCCTAATTTCAGTCCCCATTTCCCTTGTGCTGGTGCTGGGTAATAGGATGGAAAATTTGTCAAGCTTTTATGCAGTATCTGCACAAGGGGAAATTCCCCCTTGATTAACGAAGGCCTCTTGCAATCATTTATAGTATCAGAGTTGGGCTTTCTAGGGCTCATTCCTCTGTGAACTGCATCTCCAGCATGCTCCTTTAAACAGCAGACAAGGATTTAGTAAAAACCTTTGTGGAAACTACTTAGCAGTGAAAAGTACTACTCTTGGCAGTGGGGCTAATATTTCCAGATACTCTTGAGTGTGTTATTCATTATATATTTGAACTAGAAGGAAGTTTTAGATAAAAAACTAATAAGACATAGATTATAATCTTTGGATAATATTACATTTGGAGGACAAAGCAAAGACAGTTGGAATGTCCAGGCCACTCCTGTGAATAGTTGCCTAATATTATTTTGGCTAACAGCTCCATTTGGGGCTGACATGCTGAAAATTAATCTGTTCTTGATTTTCTTCTTCTGGCAAAGATGAGAAAAAGAGAATATTATTACATTTAAAATTACACACAATATGACAGATCAATGACAAAATTCTCTTCCTTGGCTAGCTATTGAAATAGCTCAAAACACCAAAACATATAGATGCCCTTGTGATCTTGTTAGCCTTGATGCAATGCAAAGAATACTGTATTGGAAAGAAGTGGTGAATATGAGAATTCAAAGTTTATTTTACTGATAACTGTATGTCACAAATTTACCTAAGCATTGTGTTTTGGAATACCAACACAGAAAAACCTATCTGTTTTTTGAATGGAAGGATAAGACCCACCACTAGATCTTTTCCCACAAGTTACAGGGTAATCAGTTTGTGCATGGGCAGAGATACCAGTTTTATAACAGGAAATGTTTTTCAGTAATATTTCATGAGTGATTTATTGAAATCAAGCTAAAGTAAATAGTACAGGGAGGCTGCAGGCTGTGGCTACCTGATGGTTGTAGGCATTCACAGTGCCATGATAAAAGCCAGTTAAGTGCTGAACAGTGCAAGATGCCAGTCATACAAATAGAAATTACTGTATTTTGCTCTTACAGGTAGTGCATGAGACAGCACATTCTCTAATGAGATACTATGTGCTGTAATAGAGAAAACAGAGACTGAGGTTGGAGTTTCTTATTTCCAGCTGTGTGTGATATTTTGCCCAGAACATCAAAAATGAAGCAGTTTTATTCAGGCAGTCCAAAAATCTGGATGGGGCAACTCTGACACAACACAAGAGCTATGCTTGGGGAAGATATTAATCTCACAATTTGGTCAATACAGTTTTTGCCTCCACCACTAGTCCCATTACTGAATTGTGGATCACAGTGTCAGCACTGATGCCCTGTTAAGGCAAATTCTTCTTTCTGTCTAGCCAGCTGTCAGGCAGGCAGCACAGGCAGCCTCCCTTTTCTGCTGCAGTTAGTACAGGGTCCTGTGGTGCTGAAACTAAGGATATCTCCTCCTTAAAGCAAGAAAGTAATTATTTTATTCATACCTCATTTTCATTATTAAGAAAAAACTATGATTTATAAAATATTACCCTATGGCAATATGCAGACTTTAATATTAATGCCATTTTATTAAAAAAAAAAAAGTCCTCTAAACCCAAAAAGATTAAACTCAAACATGAATAAATACTAGTATAAATATCTAGTATCTGGAAGCTACATATGTGCCCTTCATCTCCCATCTTTTGACATGCTGTGAACATCTCCAGAAAGTTACAGAACATTTTCTCTCGAGCAGAAAGCCCCTCATGGATATGAATGTGTTCAGTAGTCTTTGAGAAATATCTAGAGGTCTTGTAATTTCTCACTCTCACAGCTCCAAGCTGGCTGTATTCCACAACCAGATTTTACACAATAATCAGACAGTTTCATCAGAGTCAAATAATTGTTACTCAGTCCTTTTGCCTCAGAAAACATCCCTTCCATGAGATTCTGCTGACTGATAAGAAAATATGCATTCAAATTGGCCCTGCTTATAAAAACTATGACTGACAACATTGTGCAATTTGAAAACGAGAAGCCTTAGGTTATTCCTAGGTTCTTTTGAATCAGAATGACACGTACTTCTGTGCCGAGATGTCCAACCCTGTAATTTTAAGCTTCCATTTTATTCTTGGCAATCTTATCTCTGAAAGGCAGAATAACTGCAGAAATTGCACATCTCATTTCATAAAAAATAAAGAAACACTCATTTTCCATTTTAATAGTTTACTGGAAACTGGTTGACAAGGAATAGAAAGACTGATAATGAATGAAAATGGAAAACAGCAAGACCCAATTACTTACTCGTGCCAGGCTGGTTCCAGAAGGGACTTTATATGGTACATACTTTCTGTAGATATGTCCAACTCGAGAGCATGGAACATCATACATGCCACCTCCACACATCCACACCTGAAAGCAGACAGAGAGCAAGTGAAATAATGATTCCTGGAAACAAATTAGGCAAAACCCCTCTTTGACTAATGTGTATGGGAAAATAACACATCATTCTGTGCTGACCCTTCTCACAGTCATGGTGGACTTCTTGGCATGCTGGTAACTGGAATACGGTAATGTGGCAGACTCTTCCACCCAGAATCTCTCTGTGCAAAAGCAGAGTGCGTTCAAAAGAAAATTATAAAATATATAGAAATAGAATAGTTTGGATTGGAAGAGAGTTTAAGTTCAGCACTTACATTGTGCTGCCCTGTTTGTGCTATAGTGGGTATATCTGCCTGGTCCTGGAATTCAGCCCCTGACTGACTGTGCTATTCATACTGTGAATGGAGAAAACAGGGGTTAGAGTGAAGGCTTGAATTACAAAGTACTTTATGTAGCTGCTGCTTACATAGCCAATTCATTTGTGTATCAGTCCTTACAGTACCTCAAAAGTTAGCTACGGCATCCAACTGAGACTCGATAGTGAAATGTTTGAGGATCTAACCTCATTACAGAGCAAACCTAAACACATTGATGTAAATGTCAAAGGAAGGCTTGAAACCAGCGAAAGTGGGGCTTTGTCCTTACATTCCATTGACATTGATATGCAGTCAGGTAGAGTTGAGAGCTTCTTGGGAAGCTGCTGCTTACTACCTCCCACTGGAGGAGTACTACTTACTACCTGCCTCTGGACCTGTCATCTACTTTCCTAGTCAGTACAGTCCTTCTCAGGGAGGAAGTTTACTGGTGGATTGGGAATGGACACCCGAATGAATCTCTGCCTCCATGCCAAAATATCTTATTACCACCCAGAGCAATCTTGCATATAGTCATGGCATGTGGACAAGAGGATAATTTTCTTTTAAAAAACCATTTTGTAAAATCTGCCTCTTAAACCTTGATATCCTCACCCATTTCATCTCACTACAGCTATTTCACTGGAAAATGTGCATAAACATAGTAAAATATCATACAAGCAAGAGTGTTAAAAATATTATTCATTTTTCTAACAATATTTCCTTTGTATGCGCGCTAGTTTGAGATAGAACCCAGCCCACAGAAGTAATGGGCCAATCAGAAAGGGGTACGCCTCTGTGAGATACACATTTTAAATCGAAAGTCCTGGAAGAGCTCTCTTTTCCTTCTGGCAAAGCTCAAGGTAACGGCGGCGTGCGAGTGTGGGCGGGCCGGGCCGGCCCCTCCGCGTGGCCAGAGCCGGGCCCGGCTGGACTGAGTCCCTTTGCTACAATCCTGGGAGGGCCTGGGGCTGGTTGTTCCCCCACAGCATGGCCACCATGAGCCATCCTGGGCAGAGACTGAAAGCAGCCCTGCAGCCCGGGCAGAAACTGGCAGCAGCCCTGTGAGCTAAGGATGGCCCAGGCCCAGCCTGGCTGCTGCAGTTCCGTTCATACTTTANGTGGATGAATTTGTGAAGACTGTAACCACAAAAGGAGTGGAAACTAAGTCTTGTGGGGAAGTCTCCATGGTTTTTGTCAATGAGAGGCTCCTCTCCCTGAGTGATTTTTGGAAGAAGGATACGCTGACTGGAAATCTTTACATTTTGTTTCTCTACATTGTTGTGTTGGTGGGAAAGAAAGAAGGGTGTTAGGGGGAAGTGTTCTAAAGGTTTTAGGCTGATTCTCATAACCCTGTTAAATCTGTTAATAAAGTTTTCTTTATTCCTTTTGAAGTTTTAGGCCTGTTTTGTTCTATCTCACAGCAAGAAAAAAGTAAGTGATTCTAGCAGGTACATGAACATTTAGCTACCACTGAAACCACTACAGTATGCTACACCATTTGTACTTTATAAAGTGGGAATTTCTTCTCTGTGGCTGTCCTCAAACAACCCAGTGCACCAGTGAAAGTACAGGCCTATGTTTACTATTTGTTCTTGTTTTTTAAATGAAGGTATAATTTCAAAGCCTAGACAGATTATCACTGTGATTAATCAAGGCTTCTTAGCCTTTGAAAAATGGACAGCATAGCAGTGTGACTCAAAGGTCAGCCCCAGCACAAATTTAAAAGACAAGAAAGCAGAAATTATATATCTATATCTCTATATATTTATATGCACCAGTATTACTTAAACTGAGGCAATGAGAGCTGAAGTGGACATATATTGCATTTCCTCTAAAGCAGTAGGATAACAGTTCAACAAAAACAAAAAAAAAGGAACCCCAGTCAGATACGCTGAGACGATAACAAGTGGGAGGAAATAACAATGTGTTAGGCTTCTATTTGATAGATATAAAACCTGAAAATGCTGTGCTGCATCTGAGGTATGCTGTGCAGGGTAATTGAAATTAATCTCGAACTGCCTCAAAGGACATTTAGCAGCTGTTTCTGTTTATCTTTCAGCTTCACAATGGTATTAAAATTGTATTCACAATGGTATTTTTTATATTTTCCTGAGAAGATAAATTCTGGCAACCTAGTCTTTAAAATATGCATTTTTTTATGTCACATGCACTAAATACAAGAAATTGGAGAATGACTTCTGTGTTAAGTATTACAGACCCCCAGTATACCATGAAAAACAGGTGATGGGGAACATTTGACAAAATTATATCAGAAGCAATGAAACTCTTAGGATCGTTAATGTCTCCTTCTTACAAAAGCAATGAATCTGGTCTGCAGCTGAGATATAAAAAACAAAGATTAAACCAAAATAATGTGATTCCAGCTTGGAAAGATCAAAAGAGTAGTTTATAAGTCATCTAGAGACTATCTCACCATTTATGTGGCTCCTTCTAACACAATGTTGCAAAACACTTTATAGGGATTGTTGAAAGCAAAAAGCAGGCATTAACACAAGCTTTAAAATAAATTAAGCTGTGGTTATGTGGCTTTGTTCCTGACTGGAGTTTAGTCGTCACAGATGTATTTTTTGGCTCTGTTCTACAGCTCCTGTGGGATTTTAGGTGAATCACTCTCTTTTCACATTAATTCTCTATCTTTTAAATTGAATTCTGCCTTCTCTTGTGGTTCCCTCACCTTATCTCTCTGGTTTATGAGTGATCCAGCTTGGAAACTACTTGCAAAATGTAAATACTGTGTATGCAAGACTGAGATTCCAATCCATATGCTACACTGTAGTTATAGTTAACTGTAGGAAGAGACTCATGATTTTTGACCAGTGGAGGATGTGTCACTGGGGAAAAGGAACACAAACACACAGGAAATTATGCAAAGGATTTAGAGGGTACTGAATAGACTTTGGGTTAGGCTTCAAAACTAATTGAGAAGTATACTTCTGCTGAGAGTCAGTAACAAGACAGACAAGAGTAAGAGACATTGAAATGAAGGGAAAATACAAAAAGTAAATCAGTACAAGAGTAATATAAAGTAATGCAAAGGCGACAGCTTGGTGCTCTTTCATATTGTGCAAGAGGGATAGACTGCAAACAGGAGAAATGTATTACAACAGTGGGGCCGAAAAAGTTCTATAAAATAAGAGTATAACAATTTTATGGGACTTTTCTGTCACTCTTCTTGAAATATAAGCCAAAAGAACAAATTTGGCAGTTGTAGAAAAGAAGAAAGAACAATATTTTCCTGTGAACTTTTACATGCAGTGAGAATGTTCCTCTAAAGGAAAAAAAAAGAAAAATAGGATCACTGACTGCAAATCTACAGTCAATGGGTTTACAAATTGCCAAACCATTTACTGGAGCTGCAGTGGGATTTCCTGTCAGGAAATAGTAAAACTTTACCATGTAAACTGGGCACTGATGAATGTGGGTATTTCAACAATACCAGCACCTCTAAAATTCTAGGAAAGGTGACAATATTTCACATTTGTCAGTCCTTCATATAAAATACAACTGCTAAGTGGTAATGTTCCTCCACTCCCTATCTCCTGCCAAGATTGACAGCTGTGGAAGGAATTAATAATGATTATGATGATAATGATGATAAAGAAAGGGATTAATGAACTTGGAAGTGTGTTTTGGAAAACAGGGATGAAGAGAATTTGAAAGATGTATTGGCATGGATAAAGATAAAACAACTGTAGATACTGATGACTACAAGAGGCTAGGGAATCACAATTGGAATTTTTAAGGTAAGGTATGATTATTTCATGTTAGTAAAATAATTTTATGTTAAGGTATTATTTACAATGTCTAAGGAATGTAGTTCAAAGGATTGCATTGGGTATGCATGGCCAGGTTTGGTAGCAGGGGGGCAACGGGGTTGGCTTCTGTGAGAAGCCGCCAGAAGTTTCCCTGAGGTTTAACAGGGCCAATGGCAGCTGTCTCCAGGATGGACTGTCCAAGGCCATCAGTGATGGCAGTAGTGCCTTTGCGTTAACAGCTTTGAGAAGAGGGAAAAGTCACTGCAATTTTAGCCAGAGAGAGAAGTGAGAATATGGGAAAGCAACAGCTCTGCAGACATCAAGGTCAGGGAAGAAGGAGGGGGAGGAGGTGCCCCAGGTGCTGGAGCAGGGATTCCCTTGCAGCCTGTAGTGAAAATCATAGTGAGGCAGTTGTGCTCCTGCAGCTCCTAAAGGTTCATGGTGGAGAAGAGATCAGAGATCCACCTGCCACCCCTGAAGAACCTCATGCTGGAGCAAATGAAGAGTGTGAGTTGTCCTCCCCCTGAGGGGGAAGGAGAAGCAGAGACAATATACGATGAACTGACCGATGAACTGACCATGACCCCCACTTCCCTTTCCCCTGAGGGTGAGGAGGAGGAGAAAATAGGGAGTGAAGTTGAGCTTGAGAAGAAGGAAGGGGTGGGGAGCAGGTGTTCTAAAATTTGGGTGTGTTATTGCCTTACTCTGATTTGATTTGTAATAAAATATTTTTTCCCCAGGTCAGATCAGCTTTGTCCATGATGGTAAATGGTAAATGATCTCTCCCTCTCCTGATCTTGATCCATGAGCCTTTTGTTATATTGTTATATTTCCTTTCCCTTACTCCCTTCCCTCATGAGGAGGGAGGTGTTAGAGCAGCTTTGCTGGTCACCTGGCATACAGCCAAGGTCAACCACAAGGGTCTTCAGGAAACACAGGACATTAGTATCTTTTGCTACTCTGTGTTGTGGTGATTACTACATAAACTGCCTGTATAACAGATTAAGTTTAGGATTTCCCAAATAGTAGCTTTCCTTGTTACTGTAAAGAGGTGCTATTAATCAGCTGAGTTCCAGTGCCTTGCCAGCTTTCGCAAGTCTAGCACACACTGAAGAGTACTGTCAGCAAGATGTCATACACCTTTTTAATTAAAAAACCCCCACAATCCTGATGTTGCCAAAAACAAAATCCTGAACAGTTTCTTATGTAAAAATTAGTCTAATAAACTATTTAATGAAGAGGTCATATTTGGAGACAATTGTGGCTGTGTCACCTTCCAGAGTAGTCCAAATAATTATTTGCCAAGCAAATTAAAGTGTGGCATTAACATTTTCACAGGCCATAAATGTGAACACTTTAAGAAGAAGTAAGTTGTCATCTCTAGATTCACTCAAGTGAAGCCAAGGAAGCTGAACCAGTCTGGTTGTCTGGCTTTTTCACTGACTTTCACTGACTTTAGAACAGTTTGCAAGTCCACTATCTTACCAAGTTTTGTGAACAGATCTGGCAAATTGAACTCTCTGGATAACTTGTCCTCATTTAAATAAGTTTTAAGATCACTGAATCTATAGCTACAGTAGAATCTGCTGTAGCAGAAACCTTTCCCAAGCTGATAGTGGTGGTTTTGACATAATAAACTCCAGTTCTTTCTATTTCTCTCTTCCACCTCTCTGATTTTTTCCAATTGTTGTNCTAATTTTTTTTCTTTTAATACTAGTAAGAAAGGACAAGGACCCTAAGGTCATTACATACTAATGAGATTGATCCAGAGATATGACTGAAATGAGACCCAGTGTGCCAAAGCTGCCTCAAAAAACTTCCTAAAAACCCCAACTTCTCGAACAAAACACACTGGGACAATCTGGTGTCTCAATTTCCAGTTATGTTACCATGGTTTCTATACAAAGTCTGGAGAGAATAATGAATACAGTATTTGCGATGAGGAATAAAAGGAATATTTGAAATAGGATAATAAAATCGTGAGTCACCTGTCAGAGACCATTGTGACAGCTACAAGTAACTATTTATATTTGCCTCTGAAACAATCTAAATGAATAGAAGGTAAATAAATATATTCTAAACATATGGTCTAACTGTTGAGTTTCCTCTGCCTTTCTGTTTTATTTTGCTGGAGTACAAAAATGATTTGGAGAAACACAAGAGTAAGCCAGTTAATGCAAAACATTCTTCAGTTCTTGGAATTCTTGTAAAGACAGCCTGGAAAATCAGTGCTGGTTAACACTGTACATTTCATTCAACAGAATGGCCTCAGCACTGTTATAATTGCAGCGGAAACTCAGATTCAGCAAGATATCTGATTTTAGTCATGGCTGACATGCTAAATTAATTTAAAGAGCTTTACACTGACAAAGTTTGGAAGTAGGCTGGAAAGATCCTGAAGCTAAATTTGAATTGCAGTTTCAGTTCCAAGCTTTATGCAAATATGTTTGACTCAAATCATCTAAGTCATGAAACTCTATCAAGTCCTTGAAAAACTTTGCTTATTTGAGACCATGAGGTAAAACTTTTTTGTCCTTGGATATGGTGGAAAATAAACTCAATTTTCAAAATTAGCAAGTTAGTCCTCAGCAAACTAATACAAATACCTGTTTTACATGTAGAAAGTAACAAAACTTTTAGCTCTACATGTAAATGCCAGGTAACTGATTTCAATACACATGTTCACATACAGGATGTCAGGGTATACTACTATAACATGGTTGGTTGTACATAACCTGAGCACTTGAAAACTCCCCATATGCCATTATAATAATTTGAATGCAATATAAAAAAAAATCTTCTTTGGAACAGCTAGCCTGCAGATAACAGCTCATGGCAGCTAAGCTGCTTTAGTGATCCACTGCTATTGAAAGAAGTCTTTCTTCCTATGACTTTCTCTATTTCCACCTATTTTCTGAGCTGACTCCAGGGGACCCTATCCCCAGAGATGATTAAACTTGTTGATCTGTAGACAGAAAAGTTATTCCATTTTCTTTTTTGCTGGATTAATTCTCTGTTGGCTTGTTGAACTGAACTCAACATTTGAGCACAAACACAGCATCTAAGTGAAGGTAAGTGGAGAAGACTCGATAAAAGGAAAAAGGTGGAATTTCTCTCTTTAACAGCAGTAAGCTACCATGTTTTCAGAGGGAGCTGCACTCAGTGTGATTTTCGTATGGCCTCTGGAGCATTTGTTTATGGCACTGTGGAAATTCCTAATGAAAAGAAGCATTGTATTAAATTAATTTTAGGTAAAAGACAGAAGCCCTGATGAATGAAAGCACTGTGATAACACCAGCAAGGAAGTATTCTATAAAGTGGCTTGATGACTTACCTTAAAGGAGATTTCATACTGCTCTCCACCCCATATTTCTAATCCTGGATCATAGCCTCCCAGCTCCCAAAACCATTTCCGGTTAACGGCAAATAGACCTCCAGCCATTACAGGAGACCTGAAGGATGAATAAAGCAACACAAACAATAATGAAGTAATTTGGATTCTGTGTGTGTGTGCCTCTGGGTGTGTTTACAAACCATACACGTGGTTGGAAGTGTGAAGCTTTGAAAGGCATAGATGAACAGTACTGTAAACAATATTTACCTTTATTCTTCCAAAAAGGGGCTTTAGATGATAAACAGGCAATGTGGTAGATTGCAATGATGCACAAACTCCTTTAAAAAAAAAATCACAACAAAACCAACCCTAAAAAACCAATAGCCTCCCCGCAAAAGTTCTGTTTGTTGCTAAGTAACAAAGAAAGGAAACCTGCCAGAGTACTTAATGAGTTTCAGTACTCCATGTGAAGTAATGAGTACTTGAAAGTGAGCAAGAATTTTAAATTCATTTCAACCTCATAGGTGCTGGCTAGAAAAAGACAGAAAGGTGAAAGAGGATGGCTGAAGACAAGCTGTTGGGAGTTAAATATCTGCTTTCCTAAGCATTTAAAACTCCTCAAATGTGTCCCACAGTGGTAAGTGACTTATAGGAAAAGAACTTGCTATGCTTCCCATGTTTCCATTTATTCCATTAATAAATATGAGGAATTTTCTTCAATTAACTCAGTCTTTTTCACAGACAATATAGAAAACAAACGAGATATCTAAAGTTATTGTTAGAGAATAATGATAAAACCATATAAAAATGTAAATGTAAATTTATAAGCAGGAATTTTTTACTGGAAAACAAGCATTTTTTTCTTTCCATTTTTTTTTCACTACCAAAAAGACCACATTTCTAATGCAGTGAATACATTGACAGCTCTCAGGAGTCAAATGTTGCTCTTCTGATTCCTTGAAGTTGTGGTGGAAAGGGAATACAAAGGCACCTAGGCTAAGCAGGAGGGAAACAACATGCTTAAGCAAGTCCAATGCAACTATGCAATTCCATCAATGCAGATCAACCCTAGCATTATGAGTTTTAGAGCAAGGGGCCAGAACACATTCATGATGATGGCTGGTCAGAAAGAGAAGAAAAGACAAAGCCACAGGAGACCTGGATGGCTTCCAGGCAATGTTTCCTTAGCAGAGAGCTGACATGAAACTGGGTCTTATGCCTCATGTCTTGTAATAGTGAAGCCCCAAGGGAAATTTATTCCATCCTGGGGCATTTTTTGTTTTGAATTATTGCTGGTGGTTTGTTTAAGACTATGGAAGCATGGGTGTCATCCCAGAAATCCTGACTGGAAAATAAATCCTAAACCTACTGGTTTAGGATTTGGCAGTGAATTTGGAACTGATAAATATTTCAGGAATCCATGGATAAGTTAGAAGTTTATTGAAGAGAACATCATGTCCCTTCAAAATATGGGAACATCCTCCCATATTTTCTCTGCCTTAACATGTTTTTACACTGCTGTCTTTATCCAAGACATGAGAGATGCTAAAATAGATCCCTTCATTTGCATTCATGGATAATGAGAAACATGATGCATCGTTTTCCTTTCACTTCTCTATGGTAGCTTCAAAAAAAAACCCAAACAAACACAAACAAAAAAAAACCCAAACAAAACCCCCAAACCTACCCATTTTCATGACTCTTACAGACTAATTTAATTTTCCTTTAGAGAATACATTTCTAAAAGCACATAAAAGCTTTAAAAATCAAAGCTCTGAAAAAAAAATCCAAATTGGCAAGGCTGCAATTTAACATAGACTGAATGCTAATACTGTTTTACTTTTATTGACATTTCATATTTCAATATTGACTATATTTCCACATATGAATAAATTCAATGGAGATTTTATTAGAAACCTTCCCTGGATGATTCTGACTACTACAATATATTTTCAATTCCTACCAAAGTAAATCTAATTACAACATGTCCTTTTTGACTTCAGGTTTTATATAATCAAAACATAATATCCTTTTATAAAGAAGGACCTACATAGAGAATCCTTATAACTAAATTGCTACTGACAGAAGAAATCTAGTCCCAGAAATCACTGGGAAAATGCAGGATTTCTCTAATTCTCATAGATACAAGATTTCTCCTAAGCATTTCTCTCAGTACAGTGAATACTCTATAAAAAGGGCAATTGCTGCAGATAAATCAGATGGAAGACAGAAAAAATCAGAGACTTCCAAAAATATTTTTCCAGTGATAAATACTGATTAACAAAACCCCTTGTCCTTTAGATGTGAAAGTTCAGAACATTCATTGCAATTAATCTAATTGCTGGAACAATGACTACCTAATGATGGGAACAGTAGCAAACTCATAATTTTTGCATTTCCTTAAAAAAAAAAATAGAAGAAATTGAATGCAATGTTGCCCTATTAATTCCTGCTCCACAAGATGTTCTGACATTTGTTGCTTTGTAGGAAGAGCAATGATGAAAGAAAGCAGGATGGCCTTTTGGTTTTCATTAGAGTGGAATTAGTAATAAGCTGTGTGAAACTGAGTGCTTGGCACAGCATGAATTCCAGTCCATGACAGAAGCAGCAACTGCTGAACAGGCTTTAAACTGTCTTCAAAATATGAAGGCAAGAGTTCAGTCTTGCAATCATGGCTGATATGAAAAGTCCTTATGTGTCTATAGGATAATTTACACAGATAAAAAACTGCAGTGAGCCCAAAGGACAATAATTAATCTCTTGTTTAGTGGCTCTGTATAGAAATGTCAAGTAAAAAGCTATGTTTGTAGAAGTAATTTTTTTCATGAAATGTCCTACTCAGATGCTTAAACAATCTGACTTGAGCTATTGCAGCATAATATTATGTGAGTAATTACAGTGGAAAGCTGTAAAGTGCTTACAGTCAAAACATTAAAAGGACAAAGACTCCTAAAACATCAGAAAAGCTGGAAGGGTAAGGTTGCTAAAATTAAAAAATATTTGTAAAAATCCTTCAGCATGAGAACTACTGCACAGACTCATTGAATATACATGAAAAAATAATATTGGAAGTAAAAGCCAGCTGATAAAAAAATAGCCCAACTGGTCAAAGATTGCTGTGCTGAGACAGAAAAATAATTTGATTTAGTTAGAGTGTAAAACCTTCCCCCCAAACCCCACAAAACTTGCTTTACAAAAAGAGATAGACTGAGAAAAAAGCAGGCAAATGCTTAATGCGAAGACAGCTTACAAACGAAAAACTGCACTAAAATATGTGTAGCAGTAGTTCAAACTGTATCCAGCAAGGATTTTTATAACTGTATGTAATTAACATGCAGAGGAAGGAAAGAGATAATCTCTACTATGAATTTTCCAGGTAAGAGAAAAATGACATGAACTTCAAAGGAGTGTAAAGCTACTTGCGTTAGAAACAAATGTGGTACGTTGCAAACAAGTGAACTGCATAGCAGGGTTTAGAATCATCACTGAAAGAGTGATGTGTACAGTGGAATGAAAGGATTTGTGAAAAGGGAAGAGAAGCTTTGACAGCCTGCAGAACAAAAATAAGGGAAATGAAAAAGGAAAAGCACTTGTGCTGGATGAAATGCACAATAGGAACCACCTGCCTGAAACAGCTGAAATTTGGCTATTATAATTGAATCCAGGGAATGGCACATATTGCACTCTGCACTTCTCTGTATAACCCAGACTGATGAAAGGCTCCATGCTGAACTACTGAACAGAGACAGATGAATGTTGGAGAGAGGAGTCCATCTCATGCAGGGACATCAAACATACTGACCTTCAGTGCCAAACCCACTGGCACATTATACAAAACCAAGGCAAATACCCTGCATCAGAAATCAGGGTTAGGTCCTACTTACCTTGTGGCATCAGGGATGTAATGGAAAAGGAGGAAAGGGGCCATGTTGCTGGTGACACAGTGGCAGCCCCAGAAATGACTGGTGACCTACTGAATGCAGCTTTGAGCTAGGTTTCTTCATTTTTTTAGAATGAATTTCAATGTCTTGTTAAGCAAGAAGTGTCCCTTCACCCTAGTGATACCACAAGAAGGCACCTCAGGAGGGGTAATAAATTCTGTTTTGTTTCACTGGTGACTGTTCCAGGTCCTCTCTGCAGTGATTCCTGATGCTGTATCAAAGCTTCTTAAAGCAAATAGCAGAAGCTGGCACTAATCCTAGATAAAAGTTCTAAAAATCCTGAAAATTACAATTTATGTATGTGTAATGTAAGTGACAGACTTGGCTACTTGGAGGAAGTGAATGCAAAACTGAACCAAACTAAAATTGAGTCGATCAGATGGCAAGAAAGTGATGTAGGTTAAGAAAAAAAATTACAAAAATAAAAATTTAGTGGTTGTTACACCTAAAGACTGTTTCTATACTGTGCGTAGAAAAACATGTCGAAGTAGCTGAAATTAATATTGATAAGTCTTCCTGAGTTTCTCAAGAAATAATAAAAAAGTGGAATACTTTATATACTTAATTCTCTAATCAAATATAATTAAAATGTATTTTTAAATGTACCAACTCTTTTACATTTAATATTTCTGTAAGACATTGTTTTATCTTCTATTATAACAGCATAACCCATTTCAATGTTTATAAAATCAACAGTCAGAAAGTAAAACCTGTCTCTGTGACATTAGCCTATGACAGTTACTCTTTTAACTCATGTCCCTTTTCCTGAAAAACTTTTACCCTAGATAAATTTATGTAAGCTACCAGTTCAAATGATCATTGTGCTGAAACATGCAGCAGCTAAGTTGTATTAAATTTAACTCCCAAGTTATATAAAATTCAAATTTTAAACTCTACTTTTGCTTAGGAAATATTAAACCCCGTTCTTTAAATGGTTAGCCAGAAAGCTGTGGAGTCAGCTACAAAGAAACCTCTAAAATTGCTTGACTTTTAGCTTATGGAAATTTCCACTGTAATTTCATTACATTCTTTTTTTTCTTACCACATTGCTAAATTTCATTTAAAAAAATGTCATTGTAAAAAAGTAATGAGTCCTTATGTGGGTGATGAGGCCTTTTAGCCTTTTCTCTCATTTAGAAAATTAATGAAAAAGAGGTGAGCTGGGTAGAGATGGAAGACTCTGAAGAAAAGGCTTCCCCTTTCCATAATTACCTCTCATAATCCAAGGGAAATCTGTCTGGATTGTTAGAGGAGATCTACAGCATTCAAACTAAGCAGGTGGGTCAGCACAAATTGACATCCTGAAGCAAAAAGTAATTGAAAGGTTCTGGAAAAATCCTGCAGGCAACAGTGTTTAGAAGGATAAAACTGAGAAAAAAATTAACAGCTGGAAGTCATACTGAAGAGACAAATTTAATACACACGTGGTCTCACAGGATTGAGGACTGAGTGCTGCAAAAGCAAGAAAGCAGAGTAGAGAGCAGCACCTCACTGATGTAATGAGAAGGGATGGATCTTGGAAATGTGAAGCTCAAAGCAAAACATTCTTCAGTCTATTAGTAGGAAGTAAGAACTGCAGGAGAAAACAAAAACAACCTCTAAACACAATACAAAACAACTCTGTCAGTTTAGCATCTTTTCATATTGATGCATTATATTGTATGATTATATAATTATCCTGAATGCAGATACTGATCTGCATTCACAGTTTTCTCTTGAAAAGACCATCTTTGAAAATTAAATGTAGAAATAAAGATAGATTGGAGGCAAAATAGTAAAATAGGAACTTTAGGTTTCCTGGCTTTTGCTGAGCTTTGATTTGATTCTAAGTTTCTATGAATAACAACAGTTCATTTAATGCCATCAGTATCTTCCAGGAAGTTCTCAGAACATATGGGGGCAGTATCCAAACAGAATTGATACCCAATATTTTCTTCCCCTCTTTAGACAGAGAGATATAAACCACAGAATTATCCTCCAGGGCTTACTTTTGCTTAATTGATTTAATTAAGCCCAGTATAGCATCATAAGCAAAGTTTAAACTCATGGAGAAATTTTCAATTTCATTAAATATAATATATTATTCCTTTTGAAACATAACCATTAGCCTGAAAATAGGTTCTTATTTTCAAAATAGTTCTTTAATTCAGACTTTGTCCTCCCTAGGCAGATTCCTAGATTATAAATCCTATCAGTTAGGAGTCTGCTGTCAAAAGTTACAGGTGATTTTGATTAAGTTATTTGGATTACTATAGCTCTATGTTTTCGAGAACTCTAAAACATTATGTACTTATTGCAGAAAAAAGTAGATTTAAAGACAGCACAGCCCACCCAAAATAGCCTTGTACTTAAGGTGTACACCCAGCAGCTTGGGTGGTTTTAGGAATGAGGGTCAGGAAAAAGCGCCCTTCTTAAAAATATACTACATGCTACTGTATAGCATCATGTGCATATTTGTAGCATTTGGGAACTTTGAAAAAGACCAACAAAGCAGCTGAATTGCAATCTCCACAAAAAAGAGAAAACATGCTTTTCATGTTCTGGATCTCCTGCAGTATTTCAGGTTCCGGCTTTGTTTGTGTGACACCAAATTGATTCAAGTGGCAAATGAGAAGCGTTAGTATTAAAGCACTGCAAGAAAATGGCACCTGGAGTTTCAGTGTTTTTTCTTTTTGGTTCCTGCCACTGTTCACACACCAGATAAGACTGAATAGTTAGTGAAGGTCATTTCCAAAACATTTCTGAATTGCTAAGATTTTGAATAAGTGGAAGTATAGTTACAATAACCTTCTCCTGATTTTTTAGCAAAGTCTCTAAAAATACTGCTGTTTAGCATCCTGATGGAATTGGCTTTTCTTCAGGGTCCCACAAACTGCCCCTGGTGACTATGGCTGAAGCAGACAGAGCTCTCACACTAGGCTAACCAGATGAGACACACAGAACAAACACAGTGACACACAGAGATATATGACACATATATCAATATATGATATGGATGTGATGGGCCATGGAGCTGAGGATGTGGATGAATGTTATTTCTAAGTGCCCGCCACTGCCACCCCCCCCTCCCCTCCCCCCCTTATGCACAAGCACTGCTTCAAATGCAAGCAGGAAGTGGGGACAAAAGGTAATTTTATGTCTGACAGGGAAGGAGGCTGAAGGTTGTGTAGCTGTCCGTTGCTATAAAAAGCAGCTCATTCATTTCCCAGTGGTCAAAGATTTAATGAACATTAAGTTTTAAGAATGCAAAAGAAATTATGCCTGAAGAGGCTAATATGCAGCCAAAGGTAGTCTGGGATGCTGGAAATGTTCTTTTAGATGCATCATTGCCATTTACTAAAGCTCTGTAGTTTGCTGTGTTACCCTATTATGGAGGGTAATGGGGAGCCAGGCATTTGATTTCTCCCAGTCTGTACCGGGGCAGAATAATATTTTCTTCTAAAAATTGCGAAGCAGTGAAAGCAGTTTTCAAGCACAGAACTGATGAAAACCACCCTGGAAAGTACTTCTCAATTGAGCATGAAGAAGCTGAAAACTGATGAGGTCAAGCACTTGATTGTTCCATGATAGCATCTATTTTTAATTTGATGTTATAAAGATGGACAGACTGTGGAAAACCAGAGGAATGATCCTTCCTAGTAATTATCAATTACGGTAAAATTAAGCTAAGTATGTGAACTCTGCATCTGACTTTGAAGACAAATCAGTTTGCCATTGAGCTCTGCTAATTTACACAGGCCATAGTGGAAACTGCTAAACAAACCATACTCATCTCACAGTTGGGAACAGGAATCCCTACATAGTGCAAATGAGACAGCCAACCTCCTTCACCCAAGGAGTTGTGCACTAAAATTCTCTTCTAGCTGGAAGGATACATTTTTAAGAACAGCTAGCAATAGGGGACCTTTGGGAGCAATTCAAAACCAGGATATTGAGAGATTATATGGGTTCAGGCTGGACTGGGCATGTTACTGGCTTTTAGGTGGATCACCAAAAGAGACTGCCTTGCAAGCTTTTTCCCTCCTGGCTACAGAAGCTCACACAGCCCAGATACTCTTGTTCCAGCACTGTCCCACTGCCTACCATGTAACAGCACATGGATCAAGAAGGGTCACCCTAACCTATAGATATCTACAAGGAAAATACTGCAAGAAAAAAATGAGAACTGAACACATAACATATAAGCAATGTAACTGCATTAACTCAAATCCCAAGATTTCTGTCTCCAGGAAATTTGCTTACAGAAAAAAGTATTCATTTGCGTTTATCCAGAATAATATATGAAAAAAAAAAAAGTGTAATGGTTATTTTAAGAAACACCTCATGATTGGAGAAATTTGGGGTCGTGAATCGAATCTCCATGAGAGGCTGAGGTGCTGCTGTCAACTCCGACTTGGTCAGCACATAGATGGGCTTCAGGCCTCAGATCACCTGTTTCCCCCCAGGAGACAAACTGCTCCATCTGTCCAAAAACTTCTCACTGTGGGACATTACTTTAGCTCCACAGATACTTACATCACCTCTGTTTATGCTGCAGTAGTCTACCCTTAATCTCTGATATTATGATCTGTTAGTTGGTGGCCAAGGTCAGCACAGGTTATCCTGAATAAAATATGTACACCTCCGAAGGACAGAAATCTTCGGATGATGTTTATCTATACTGTCACTATAACCTTCTTTCTGTTTGACCTCTTGATCTGAGTCTCCCAAATATTTGGCTTCGACCCTATCCTATAGCTTGTTCCCAAATTCCCTACCTAGGAAACTTTGCCAGGTTCCTTGAAAAACTCTCAGGGGATACTCCTCTCTGCAGCTGGTGTGAACATGGGGGAGCATGGATTTCACCAGCAGGTTTCACTCCTGCCATTAACTTTTAGAAACAGAAATAATCCCTCATTACCAGCTAAACAGAAAGAAGAACTGTGATACCATAAAGACCAACATAATAAATCTGAATTTTTTGCTAGAGAAAACATTTTCAAACGACTCATCTCCAGCTAGCAGAAGACAAGAGAGCCCGTAGAAAGTGTGGAGAAGTGTTGCCTATAATGTGGGCCAAATACTTGACCCTGGGATTGGTTTGAGAATGCTGGGAGAGTTCGTCATAATATCCTGATGTTTACAGAGGTTAGCCAATCTATGCTTAGTACAGGATTCTGCCTTACCAATGTACTCTGGATGTTTTTGACAGACAGACATTGCTCGCCTGCATGCTTGCTGCTTCTCTGCTCTTGCATATAGATCTTAATAAATCATCATATTTAGCCTTCTGAATTCATGGAGTCCATGCAGCTCTATTGCCCCCCAGTCAGGGTCAGAATTCTCCTACAAGAACAGTAATTAGGTTAGTCTGACCTTCATTGTCCTACATTATTGAAAATATTTTCCAAAAATCTTGTTGTACAACACAGAACCAAGCTTAATACACACAGTAAATTGTTTGCTGTCATTACCAGCAATAAGACAGAAGAGTTATGGCTGTAAAGCTGCTGTTGCATTCAGCCATGTTCTGCTGGCAAAGAAAAAAAAATTCCTAATGAAAGATTTAAAGGAAGAATACTATGCATGACCCTTTGTAGACATGCAAAACACAAATAAGTACATCATGAAACACAGAACTGCAGGTCAAAGACTGAAATCACTAGCATTAACAGAGTTGCATTTAAAGCTTTCATTCTGAAGCTATACACTGGATGCTATTCTTCTAAATGCTATGCTTATAAATGAAGATAAAAGGAAACAGAACACTACAAATATTTTCTCCTCATAACCATCCTTTAAAAGTCGAGCCTTTAACATTTAGCCATATTTAAATGCTTCCACTGTAATTACTCAGGATGTTACTCCATTAACAATTAATACTAGAAGCAAGTGAGAAAGTAAACAAGCCAAAGGGAAAAAAATCTACTTTCAAGTATTGCTAAGAAAATTCCATTCATAACTTAGTTTTTTTTTATTAGTGATGAGACTTAATCTTTCCATAGAGACAGGAAAGTTATATGGTCACAACTAAATGGTGTTTTTGGCTTAGCTGAAGTGGATTCCTGACAACATTTTTCAATCACTTGCAGGTGCAACTATTTATTCCTGGAGGCTGAAACCTGTTCTACCTGGAACAATTTCTTGACAAAGAATAATAGCAAGAAAGAAAGACTAAGTACATTTTCTTAGAAGAAGAATGAGCTTCACAGAGGTCAGCATTTTGTCTTCATTGCTTCTCTTTCCAGAGTAGAGTTTCAAGCAAATCTGACACAGCATGCTCTGCTTTAGCAGTTTTCTTCCTCCATATATCATCCTATCTGTACCAAGACCTTTTAGATACCTTCCCATTAATAACAGTGGTTTATATACCTGTGTTTTCCAAGGAAGAAACTCAGCATACTCCAAATCCCCATGCAGAAGCAACAAACAAAGCAACCTTCCTCTTCCTGTTTACAGGGAAGGGATTCACCTTGAGACTTGATTTCACTCCCTGGGGGATTTAATAAGTCAGATAGAAAGGGATGCAAGAAATATATCTGTTTTGGATTTTTAAACACACACCCTGTCTGCTGTAGGATACAGACTCTAATTACAGACAGGTGCCACCTGAACAGATGACTAAGAAGAAAATTAGGAGACAGTGAAAAAAGTATTTCTATTTTTGTTTCAGTAAATAGAACAACTCTGAAATTACACAATAGATGCAAGCACAAGATCCATGTATGTATTCCTGGCAGTCCTTCAAGATCATCACATTATTTGCCGTGCAGTAATAATAAAGATGGGTGCCAGGCAAAACTCCAAATGAACAATGTCACTCTCCACAAACTCCCATTGCCATGAACAATGGTGTCCACATGATGAACACCATGCAACCAAGCCAATATTTCTTCACCTCTCTGTGGAATAATGAAGTTCACTCCGCTGTCAAGAGCATGTGTGTATGCATTTCATTATCAAGACAAAAGCCAACAGCCAAGCATGCAGCAAGAAATATGTATTATAGTCTTGAAAATATTGTATGTAATAAAAAGCTCCTGTTTCAGAGAAAGGAATATAATCAAGAACATTTTTTTCCTCACATGAAAGATTCTGAGTTCAGTTTTCCAGCTACATTTCTATCCATGAAGCACAGCTAATTTGTACTTTAGGTGGAGACTAATGTAAAGTCTTCTAACTATATTCTCTATTAAGAAGTCAGCATATGATCTATTGCAGTAAGTAGTAAAACACATAAATAATCAATTTTCAGGAAGTACATAGCTTGTCTGCTGATGTGAATAATCCTGTGAAATATCAGTTCTTGCAAAAAAGATGTTTGTTTAGAAACTGATACATGAGGAGGGCTTTCCTCAGTCACTAAATCAATCTAGCTGCGTCTCTATACTGACCTATAATACTGAATAAAATGTTTTTAGAGCTATTACATAGGAAGCTACATCTAAAACAATTCTTTTAAATATTATTTCACACACGCCCCAAATGTTAACTTTGAATATATTGTTTGCATTTTTCTTTGAATTGCTTTATAGTATTATAAATCTTAACATAAAACATTTTCAAGTTAAACATTCCCTGTTATTGTAAGCCTTGCAATCTGACTTTATCTCAAAAGGTTTCATTATGATGTTATGTTTCTCTCTTAGGAAACAAACACATAAATGAAGTACATCAGTGAATTAACAACACTCCTCCCTCAATCTCTATTATTAAATTAAGTCCCTTGACTGAGCTGGAGGGACAAAAAATCACTAAGCACTTTTCTTTGTCTGTGGAAATGCAATTTTCATAGCAAAAAAATTAACTCTACACAAGTAAAACCACCACTGCCACTGAAGTTTTATACAATCCTCTGTAAAATGTTAAAGGCTGATGAACTTCAGCCAAATTTTTCTCCATGATGATGTCACAGACTGCCTTTGCCTGATGCAAATGTCAATAAATAAACAAAGGAGGAAAAATGTTACAATTGTGAAAAACCTGCCCCAGTCACTCAACACTATCCTCTTTTTAATGATTTTTTTCCACACCAGAATGATATAATGTCTTCCCTCTCTCAGCCCACTTTGCTCTGAAGCTCATCTGGAGTCTCCAAAGGACTATTCCATGGTTCTCAGACATGGTCGTCAAATCTGGACAAGGCAATGTGTCTGTGACAGATGTGCAGACTGGAATATCTACCTGCAACTTTTCCAGATGTTAATACATTACATGATGAAAATAGAACTTTATTTAACAGTATAACACTTTCATCACTTCCTGTCACAGTGATGACTAACTATTTGCATTCATGCTTTTAAATTTCTCCTCAGCTGTGGCAGGCTTTGCTTTTTAGTGCTGAATTCCATGTTATTTCTTTCTAATTGTTTTTTTTTCAATTTGCCAGGAACAACCAATACTGCATTTTGACTATCTTCTCAAAGGCTTGTAAGCTCCTGCCAATGCCAGCTTACTTGGGTTTTAAATACGTATTGTTCACATAATTAATGAAGACACTCAACTAGAAAGTGTGGTTCTGTAGAGCCATTTCACTCAGGGACCTGCATCAATATTTGAGACAATCTCACAGTTTAACATCAAACCATTCTAAGCTACTCTTTGACAGCAACATCTTCTCAGCCTATCATATGGTCATGTGATGAAATCACAGAATCATCAAGGCTAGAGGAGCCCTTCAGGATCATCTAGTCTAACCATCAACCTACTGCCACCATAACCATACCTGAATTAGGTGGTTTAAGCACAGATTAAGTATTCTATGGTATTAACCATATATAAGTATTAT
This sequence comes from Regulus satrapa, assembly GCA_013396955.1. Classification (NCBI taxonomy): domain Eukaryota; kingdom Metazoa; phylum Chordata; class Aves; order Passeriformes; family Regulidae; genus Regulus; species Regulus satrapa. The sequence continues at coordinate 1,459 of VWZN01003844.1, read as the reverse complement.
AGATTAAATATTCTGTATTATCTATCATCCTTTTGTTCTCCCTTCTTCCCTCATCCAGAGTCAGTCAATAAACCTGTCTCTTGACTGTCCCAAAACTTCTTAGCAAGTATACAAAACCTTGCACACCACATAAATTCCTCTTCTTCATACTAGATCAGATTTACAAGTCACTGGGGTAATACCTGCACCTGCTGCACCCAGTAGAGCACTCCTGAGAGCATTCTGAATGTTAGGCTGCTTCTGGGACCCAGAAGAACATGCCCACCTTTTCCAGTCATGCTGCACCCAGTAATGTCATTGGCACCTGCAATGATGCCCGAGATCTGCAGGTTTCTGGGTCCTTAACATCAGGGTCACATAGTCCCTCCAGTTCTGGAAGAATCTGGGGAAGCCACAGACAGCATAACCTTGATCTCAAACAACTTTTCCCTAGCTCACCTCTGCTTGTTGTTGTTACTATCAGAGTGTGTTAACCCTACCTGGAGGGCAGGAAAGTGTGTCTGCAAGGTGCACTCAGACTGATGAGACTCAGTATTTCATTTGGAGAACACCAGCTGGAGTGTCCCTGGAGCCAACTCTGACATCACCCCTGCAGGTAACTAATATGGTTGAATGGCTAATGTGGATTTAAGCCTGTCCTCCAGGATGTTTTACTCAGGCACCAAGCTTACTTCTGACAATGATAAAATATAAGAACTCTCATGAAACATTTGACTTTATATCAGCGTTTCTGATCCTTCTCGTTTATTTGCAATAACACTGACATTTACATTCAGAAATCTCAAATTCAAAACACTTTCCTAGTTGAAATCAGCTTCATTTTTAGGCTTATAAATATATTTGCATGTACTTTGCTCTGAGCATCTTTGCACTCAAAATTGTTTCATTAATACTATTTTTAAATTTATCTTCATGGATCAGAAGTTTCACATTTGAACTGTTTTGGTTGTGACCAGTCAACTAAGTCACCTGGTATGGTACTGCTCTTTCTCCTTGCTTCAGTGTAAATATCCGGTTGGTCATTTGCTTTCCTATACAGTCCATTCACAGAAAGCTGAAATGTATGTTTTACCTGTTTTTAAGATAATAAAACTCTGTATCCATCAGCTGAAGACAAAGTGAAAGAGATTCTGTTTGCCATAAAATATTGGTGAATTTTTTTTGTGTGTGTTATTTAATTAAACTTATATACATGGCAACTACACATCCAAAAATATTAGGAAATCTTGATTTTTAAAAAAATTATTTCTGCCAAACAGCTAATTAACGAGTTAATTTAAATAAAGTAAATTATAAAGAAAGCTAACAGCTGGAGAAAATGGGGGAAGAAGGCCTAAGATATGATAGCAAAATTTGGCCTCAAAAGTGTCCTCTGTGGATACTCCTGTTTGAAGACTCTACAGTAAGTCACTTGTTCAGCGCTTCATCTATAAAATTCAGTGTGGTGGTGCACATACCT
>VWZN01003842.1:33413-48116 GCA_013396955.1 Regulus satrapa | reverse complement strand
AATTCACCATTCCCAACACTCCTATCCAGAGTTTGGGGCAGCACTTTATTTGAAAGTGTGAGAATGGTGATGTTGTGCTGTTTGGGCAAGAAAAATAGTTTCCAATTCTGTTCATAAAGAAAGCAGGAGCTCCTTAGAGAGCAGCAGTTCTGAGAGCAGACACTATTTCTCAAAAGCTCAAACTGGGCTGAGCAGAGGGGCTGTTCAGGAAGGCCAAGGCCTAATGAGCATTTCTCAGACCACACTGCAGCCTGCAAAAGGAGTAGAAGGGGGATTCACCACCACAGGGACAAACTGCTTTAGAACATGCAGAGCAGAGAACTAGAGGGCCTTCTGCTAAAGCCATCTATTCCTCTCCTGTGAATGGCAACACTGGCCCAACTGCCTGAGCACAATTGCAAAGAACTATGCCATGACTAACTATAGCCAACTTTTGAAAAGAACCACTGTAAAGCCAAAACTTTCATATTGGTTTCTTGACAGTTTGCAAAAATTAACCTGTCTGGAAGAGTACAAAGGAAAAGAATTATAAGCAAGACAAATAAAAACAGTCACTCTTTTTGATATACATTAGTGCACACAGGTACCTGGAAATCATCAGCAGTTTTGGCCAAACTATTAATATTGTCCTTTCAATTGCACTTACAAAAGGAGGACTCTTCCCTGACTCTAAACAAAATGCATTGCTTCAACCTGTGTTTCCTTCAATTTACTAGCCTCTTTCTGAATCACATTGATGTGACTAGAGCATTCTAGAGCTGGACTCAACAGTGGTAAAAAAGCAGGGAATCTCTTGATCCAATATTAAAACAAACCAAATGCATATCAGTATTTTCCTCAGAACACTATATTCCTCCATTTAGTTCTGTAATTTTCTGCAACTAGTTTTAATTTGTGAGACCATGCAGCTTAAATAATTTGACTAAACTTTCCGTTGATATTTCCTGATGTCACAAATGGTTCGCTTGAAACAAAGGCTCTTCACCCCTTCCCCAGCACACTGGTAAAGCTATCCAAAAGAATTTGCTATAATTCCTTGAGCTCTTTTTCACTGAAATTTTATGGATTTTTACACAGTGAAGTATTCAGAAATAAACCCCAAAAATTCATGTTCTAATACTTAATGGAAATAAAGATAGTATGTGTTTGATACTAGCAAATACAATACTGCCAAAATAAAATATGAAGTTCCTCCCACTATGGCCTTATTTCCTTCAGTTGAATTATTCCTGATGCACATGAGACCATGTGGCCAAGACAAAATTTGCCCCTACATGCTCTTTTAACTTTCTTTTTCCAAAGTTAACTAGTAAAATATACTTCCTTAAAAATGTCTTGAAGCCCTACAGTACTCAATGTTAACTTGGCACAAGCTACACATCAGTTTTGTCTTTCATTTCTGGTGTATGCTTAAGAATGATAATACTTTACCTAACCAACAATTTTATTGGTGCCCATCTCTGAAGAGCTCTGCAGAACCAGTACTCACATTGAGCAGAGGATTTGGGGCAGTCCAGTTCAAGAGTTGAGCTTTGCAGGAGTGCAGCTCAACTGAAGCACCCATTTATGTAGTTTGCTGTTAACAGAAAATAAAAGAAAGGGAGGGGGAGAAGAAGAAAGTAAGAGCCAAGTAATATTATTATAAATGTGACAAAAGGAAAAAAAAAACCCCATAACATAATAATATCTGCAACTTGGGTGTCTTTATTTATTCTGTTGAAGTGCAGTAGATACTAGTAACAGCAGAGAAACCTAAATTTGACCTATGCAGTCATTACAAGTGACCAGTCATCACTACTTTTATTTGTATGCAGGGACAGATTTTAGCTAAAATATACTAATGTAACCTCATTGACTTCAAGGACCTCTGCTTACAGGACCTCACCGACTTCAAGGACCTCTCCTTACATCCTTACACATCTGTAACATGTGACATGATGTTTATTTGTTTTTTTAGACCGTAAATGAAATACTGTCAAATCTACCAACGTATTTTAATAAAACTGAACAATGGAGACTCCCTTTTCTTTAAAGCACATATTTTCATGTTTCCCACAGACCTGCTTCTTTTTTCAGGCTCTCCATAAACTAAAAGTGCATCTGACTTCTAAACATCTTACTCAGTTGACTTTGTTTCCATTACTTCATTTTTGTCTTTGGCACATACATCAACTAATGTTAGACAACAAAGACAAACAAAAGAGAGAGCTTTGCTCACATGTTCTTAAATGACTATTAATCTTCTCATTTAATTTTTAAGTTCTTCAAATAGGAATTAAATTTCTGGACATTACACAGTTAGAAATACAGATGTGAAAGCTGGAATTAAAATGGCTAAAGTGGTAAGCATAACAGTCTACTGAATAGAGATATGTTTGCATAATATCATGGCAGCCTCCTGAAAGACAAAACTATATAATATTTCAGAGCAAACAGTTACACAGCATGTCAGAATATATTTCTTCTGCACAAATTCAGCTGAAGGAATATAAAATAATGAGCTCGTAGTTAAAGAACGGATGATGTATTAAAATTAAACAGTGAGCAGGAAAACTTAAGTCAGTTTATTTTGCTGAGCCTGCTAATTTTTATTACCTATATTTATGATAAAGCAACCTTTACTGTAGGTGAGAGAGTCTTAAATTCATGGTATGGACATGGTGATGTTCTAGCAAGCTTCTAGCTGTGTCTGCCAACAAGCACTCAAGTACTCAAGCAATTCTTACAGAATTGTCTCAGTTTGAAGAAAAAGCACATGCAAAGATGAGTTGGTGTAATTTTAAATGTCAAAATATGGTTTAATAATATTTCAAATGTGAAACCCAAAGTTGTAAGGTCTCCTAGGATATTTCATTCCCCAATTCCTATAATTATCTTCATTTGTTTATGAAGCACTGCTGCAAGCTTATGAACAGGAAAAGCTGCATTTTAGTGATGGACACAGTAAGCCTATGACAATAGAGCATGGAATTTAGGGTAAGAGAGAAAAAGGGAGAGACCAAATATTAAGGAGAGAAAGAGCTAAAGGGCTTAAAGATGTCAGAAGAGGATGAATTATTTGCTTCAGTGAAGATTATGGAAGTTAAATCAATTACTTCAGCAGTATCAGTATCAAAAATGTAGTTGAAATGTACTTAGATTTTGTGCAACAAATTTCAGATAAATGTCAGATACTAGTCTACATGCAGTTAATGAAAAGTGATTTCTTGAAATTGCCTTTTTACTGGAAATTCAATATCAAATTGCAAACACTGTGACTCAGACAGCATAACTTCCTCTGGGGAAGTAGCAGCACCACGGATCCTGAGGGGGTCATGGCTGTTAATGGGCCATAATGGCCCAACTGCAGCAGCATAAAAGGCAGCTGCTGTGACCTAGGTCATCAACAACTCCCCAAAATGTCCTATGACACATAGGATTACATCATTCCATTGTGAAACTCACTGCCCTGGAGGAGGAAGTGAGCATTCCTGCCTGGACCTGAGGATATATAATTTGGAACTCAGGACACTACCAGCACCACCACTCAAGGGAGCAAGAGCTGGACCAGAACTTCCACAAGGACCATGGTTTTTGACAAGACTGCAACCATCATTTCAACAGGACTGCAACTACCATTTAATTGGACTGCAACCACCACCCTGACCCANTCCATTGTGAAACTCACTGCCCTGGAGGAGGAAGTGAGCATTCCTGCCTGGACCTGAGGATATATAATTTGGAACTCAGGACACTACCAGCACCACCACTCAAGGGAGCAAGAGCTGGACCAGAACTTCCACAAGGACCATGGTTTTTGACAAGACTGCAACCATCATTTCAACAGGACTGCAACTACCATTTAATTGGACTGCAACCACCACCCTGACCCACAGGGTGCCAGGTTGTACTCTGAATTTGTGATTTTAAGGAAGTTTTTCTGTTGCATTTTCATTGCATTTATTGTAACTGTTCTATTAAATTGTAATTCAGACCTGAAATCTCTCTCAAAGTATTTGTGTGGGGTTCATTTTTCCCCCTGACTTACTTTCAAACCAGCATATTCAGAGATGGAAAATAATATATCGATAGAATATATGAAAATATGGGTCAAAATACCATTAAATCTTTAAATATTTTCTTTATAAAATATCCAGTTTTCACCTCATAAAATCTGCCTGAATCCCATTTTTGTATTTTTTGTGCCAAGCATCTTCATGGACTATACTTTCCACTGGGATATATTTCCTATGATACAAACTGGGTTGAGTGGCCATAGTGGCATGAAAGATGTGGCTCTTCCAGTGAACCCAGGCCTACAGGAGTGAGTCAAGGCACTGGGAAGGTAGTATAATAACAGAGATCAACACAGATTACTACCAAGCAGAATGTTCAAAAGGAATGAAGAAAAGAATTGGCTTAGGTTTACAAACTGATAATTTCAAATCTTGCCTGGTAAAAAGTAAGTGCTTTCATCCCAGCTGCAATTTCTTTCCAGTAGCAAATCCAGAACTTCAGCAAAATAGTTTTAGAAACACCTCATTGTGCTTCTTACCAGATAACAGAGGAATACCCAAAAGGACCATGTTTTCCCACTTGAAAATTCATGTGCTAGATGTGAAACTGGCAGAAGTTGTTGGAATGGATTAGCAGATCTATCTCAGTGTTTAGACAACACACAGACGAGGAACACAGAAGTAGAATATGATAGTGGTTATTGAGTCACTGGCACTCTTCTCTAAGACCTGCCAGTCTGCCAAGAAACCCCAGTCAAGTCAGACTGTGGACAACAGATGTTTTCGAAACATTCAGAAATGTAACAGTGATTTCCTTTCCTTTCCTTTCCTTTGCTTTCCTTTCCTTTCCTTTCCTTTCCTTTCCTTTCCTTTCCTTTCCTTTCCTTTCCTTTCCTTTCCTTTCCTTTCCTTTCCTTTCCTTTCCTTTCCCCTTTCCTTTCTCTTTCTTTCTTCTCATGATTTTCACATGCAGAACATAAACATGATGGGTTTCACCTGCCCCTATCACTACCAATTTACTGTGCTCAGGACAAAGCCTTGAGGCTGCCGCAATGGGAGTTGCAGGCTACTGCTGAGGCTGACAAATATTGTTGTGAAGCCTTGTGTTAGGTGTTCTGACCAAATTCAAACATTGTCACAGTCACTCTGCAGTCCAAAAACAATGTCCAGGGTTTAATTTGGCTGATAAAGTCTTCTCTGTGTGCTTCATACACACAGAGTTCTGTTAACTACTATTTTGGTGAGAATTACTACTTTCCACAAATAGAGGAATTGATTTCTGGATGCAATTAGGAGAGAGAAAGGAAAAAATCCAACTGAGTTCACAGTTCATCTGACGCTATTGTTGGAAACTTGGAGAGGACATGGTACTGTTAGACAGCACTGTAGTTGCCTTTCTTTAAGAAAAATATCTCCAAAGAGTTAACTATGGACCCAGAAAAAAACCTAACAGTACAAAAGAACATGTGAAGGCACAAAGCCTAAATTTCCAGCACAAGCAAAACTAATTGACTTTTTCTATAGTGATACACAACCCCTGTAATTCTACAAATTAGACTGAGCCCCTGGGAACTATGTGCCTGCAGCTGCTATGCAGATGTTTAGATGCAATAAAAAGGAGATTTTTTTTTCCAATTACACCAGACAATTCTAAGGCTAATAAAATTACCCCTGATCAATTGCTAACTGGTATTTTTTTCTTAGATAATATATTTTATCATATAGCAGGGCACATTTCAACTTGAAAAGTATCCTCCTCTGAATGGGTAACAAATTCAATTCTTCTCACTTCAGACTGATTCTCATCTTTTAATATTAATTTTTTTATAAAACATCTCTCTTTGGAATAAGTTGTTCTTTCTGCTTGTTTGGGAGCAAGACCTCTTCGTCAGAAAGCTGGTTAGTGTTTGACAAGACTCCTGAGAGTGTTTGCCATACTCTCCTGCAAGTGTTTATCCAATGTTTAAACATAAACTAAGTTTCTGTTTGTGGAAGATAGCACAGCCAACCTGAATGACTGTCAAGATCAGCTAATTATTAAGATCAGCTATGAACCACATCACAAACACAGCTCTGAAGAGCTAAAGGACCTGACTGTGGCAAGTACAGATTTGGTATAGAGCCCACCAGATCCTACAAACACCTTTAACAATATAATTTGTAGAGTCATATGAGCATGACCAATTGAATACTTTCTGTACATAAGTCACACTTGTTCAGGTTCTGAACAGACCTTCAGTGACCTTTACAGAACCCCTAATTAGCAAGAACAGGGACAGCAAAGCAAACACTTAAAGACACTGTTCCTTTATGAGAGATTATGGGTAGATTCAAAATTTCCCTTACAGCTGGGTCTAGGGGTGTCAGTCTGCAACCAGGCAGAAACCCCATTTTGTGTAGAGGTTTTGATTTGCCAATTTTAGATTTCCTGGACAATGCACCAATTGATGTAGTGCTTTCAGTGGTACTTAAATCTCCATGTGCCTGCTAGAATTATTCACTTATTTCTTGTTGGAGATTTTTAGCTCTGCACAACTCTGAGGTGGCTTAGGCTCTCTGACAGGGCCTGAGACCGTGAGAAAAGAAGAAGCTTATAACTGTCTTTGTATAAACAGAATGAGAATCTGTACAATCAACTATGTAACTTAGCATAAGTAAGCCCTGCGCCGTATTAACTTAGCATAAGTAACTTAGCATGAGCAGGCCTCATGGCCTCACTCTGTCTCGAGCTATTTCTAAGACCTGCTGACAGAAAATATTGTCAAGGCCACCAAGTTGCAGCTGCATAATAACAAGATGTGGAAAGTACCGAAGTTGTCTTAATTTAGGTACAAAATTCAAGGCCAGAGCTACTTATGTGGTCTAATTGGTCAGTTGCCATTTCTCACTCTCAGACTGGTGGCTATGAAGTGTTACCTGTAACACCCTGGTTTTAAAGCTCTTTTCCAAATAAATATGTGATCATATTTTTAAGGCTTTTTTTCCGTAGCAAGTCAAAACATTACAGGCTCTGACACCTACCTCATGGGAAATGTACTTATGGACAAAGCCACAGGCACATCATTCAGGGCAGCATCAAAGAGATGATCCCAAGAGATGATTCCAAGCCCACACCTTGCAGATGATCCTCAACACATAGCCAGTTCTGTGCATCTTCCACCAGAGATGCATCTCATGATGAACCTCCTGTCATGTTTGTTAGCACACATCAAAGAAAGAGACACTGTTTGGCTGCTGGTCTTATTCCCATTCCTAGGGGACCTCTCCCACTGAAGTGAGGTGAAGTGATATGAAGATTTAGGCATTAACATGGTGCTGGAACATGAGCAGCTGCTCCTTCTCCGTTTCTCTTTCAAATAGCAAAGGGAAGAGTCTACAGCTTCATTTGTTGGCTTTTGGCCCTGACAAGTATACACAAGAATAACTGGAAGGCTAGGTGAAATCTATCATTATCATGGAAATGATAATAAGAGATAAAATATTTTTTAGACAGTGCATATGCTTCTGATCAGGCTTGCTGGGACTGTTGTTTCTGCAGAACAAAGCTACTTAGTTTTTTATTTATTAGTGGAAGCATAAGGGCAGTTAATGGCCCCAGCCAAAAGTCAGGACCACACTGTGTCTGGTGTTGTTCTTTAAAATTTTGTAAAATCTGTAAAATTAAGTAAAAACATTTGTCCTCAGAAGTTTGTATGAGAGATAGACAGTGGAAGGGAGGAAATAGTATCTGTTTGCTCTGGCAACTGATGCAACAGGATGTTTGTGCAGGGTCACATAGGATGTCTGTAGCAGAGCCAGAATCTGAACCTTCATCTTTTGCATGCAATCACAGCACTAGCACAACAGGCTCTTCTTTGTTCCCAAATATTTTTGTATGAATTCTAGCTGGGAGTTTGGAACCCAGTGACATCAGCCTGGAAAATAAGCCTTAAACAGTTGCATGGAGAAAGCAACTCCATCAGTAATTGGCAGTGCAAAATTTCAACTACACCTGCAAATCAGGGAAGAGCAGTTGTTCCACCAGTAACTGAAGTGAACCACAACTTAACCTCTTTATGAGGCTACATATCACATGTTCTAGAAGGCATCTTCCTGAGCCAAGCTTGAAATCAATCCATGAGGCAGAACAGCAAAGCTTGTTTTCTTGCTGTAGGTGTGAAGATAGGGCCAGGGAATGCAAATTCAGATCTACTGCTGATGGCAGGAAGAGCTGGACATATCTGAGGATACAGTTCAACATCTCTACTGGTTCCATGTTCATTGATAATATCTTTGTTTTCATTGAGGAGCCCTAAATAAGGTCTTCCAAAAACATTTGTATTTTCACAGTGCTATGACAGTTTCAAGAGGGTTTGCAGATAGAGCATTGTCAGGACTAATGTCTCTTGACTGATGCTGAGTTTGTACAGACAAGGCTGTACATTGACAGAACAAGCAGAGCAGCAGAAAAGAGATAACAGAAAAGAAAAAGCAACAAAACTGATAGCAGAAGGTGAAATTGATAGCTTTTTTTGCTATCATAGTTAATTTGCTACACAACATCCTCAGAAGCTATCATTTATCCACAGCTTAGAATGAGAAAAAATTATGGGGGCTGACTAATAGGACAAATTCTAGCATAAGCCATAGAAAATTTATAGAAAATTCTACTTCAGAAACTTTAGTTAAACTGTATCTTGTACCATTTCCCCCCACTTAATTATTGCTGCACATCTCTGAAATTCAAAACTTTCAATTGACACCTTTGTTTTTAATTTTCCAGAAATCTGATAGATTATATACATATGGTAAAATACTACTTGTTTTCTGAAACAACATTTTTAATGAACAAGCAGCTTTGTTGCATCTGGCCTCAGAACCCAGATTCTTTAACAATGTGGTGTTTCAGAGCTGCTTACTGGCCATTAGACATTTCTGGACCTATGTGTTCCCTTACTGCTTCAGTTGGGACCCTTGGTGCAGCCCAGGTCATGTCTGCCCAGCTCTTGTCTTCCTGGACATCCCTGGAAATGCAGGTGCTACAGCCTGAGGAAGGTGATAGAGAAGCTGGCCAGATAAAGGGAACAAGGCCAAACCCATTAGAAACCTGTCTGACAGGAAGTGTTTCACTAGAGTTGTGCTGCCCCTAGTTTCTTCCAAAACCCAACTTATTCCAGCAAGTTAGCAAGAAGGCAGCAGTCTGCACTCTTATTTTCTCAAGAGTGTTTGGGAATAAGCTAAGTGACAAAAGGTGTTGATTTGATCTATTGGCCTGCTGTGTTGGTTTTGCATGGCCTATTTTTTTGGTAGTGAAAAGGGGGAGAGGGTGGGACATAGATATGGCTTCTGTGAGAAGCTGCTAGAAGCTTCCACCAAGTCTAGCAGAGCCAATCCCTGAAGATGAACATATTGCTGGCCAAAGCTGGGCCAATTAGAGAGGTTGGTCTTCTGACTGTTAGTAATAAATTCACTTTGTACCTGTAAGCTGAGCCTGTTTTGCTCTCGGAGTGTTTTCTCCCAGTCCTTATCTCAACTCATGAACACTTCACTAAATTTTCTTTCTCTCCTCTGCCCAGGTGTGGCAGGGGAGGGTGAGTGAGCAGCTTTTGTGGGTGCCTGGCATTTGGCTAGTGTGAAACCATGATATCTGCACAGCAGTACATCTTCCAAAAAAACTCAAAAAGATGGTTGAGCAGAATGTGGATTTACTGTGGATTTACGCTTTTGGAATGTTTATCATGAGTTGAGAAATTAAAAAAAAAAAAATTATTAAAAAGTGGTAGAAAGCTTTAGAGGAGCAAAACCCCTGCATGGTATGAAACATCATACAGAGTTTCCAGCTAGAAATTCAGATGGAACAGAGGATAACATAATCAATAATAATCAAAACTAATAAATGTTAAAATAGTGCAATACTCTGTAGACCTGCAAGATTTACCTGCAAGGGAAAGGAAAAGATGTTTGAGAACAAAAAGATACATATCTATCTTATTCTCAAGCTTTTCCTAACAGCACATCATTTAGGAAGTTTTACATCAGCCTTTAAAACACTTTTTTTGCACCTAAGTTTGACACACTTTTTCCATTAACCTAAGTAGGAAATGCAGGCAAATTAAATAGTCCCCCGGGGCTACACAGGGAATGTTCCTGCCACTACTACAACTGGCTCAGCTCCATCTACCACAAAAGCTGTAGTAGGAAAACTGGATGGAGTGTGAGTGAACTTGTGCATGTTACAAGAACCTAAATCAGAATGTGCAAGAGTCTGGGGTAAGATGTTGTTATTCAGAACCTGATGCACCACTTGTACTTCCAGGATGGATACCTGGAGGTTAGCAAGCCTTGGAAATACAAGAGATCTTATGGTTGTTATAAATTTTGCTTGGCCAATTTGAGTTGGTTAACCAATCAGGCAATTTATTAATTCATTGATAAGGGCAAGCAGCGCTGGAGACACAGGGAGTCTGGGCTCCACCAACAAGACTGCCTACCTCTGGTCACTGCCCCTTTTATAGGCAGTCTCTGGTTGGGCTGAGACATGCCTGCTGTGCTGGGCACAAGTCCAAGCAAGCCCCAACATGCTCACCAGCCCCTAGGCTACAGGTAAGTCACAGTGGCTGCAAGTCCCCAGCAGGTCTGGACAAGGCTCAGTCATGTTTGCCAGGTTACACTATTAGCAAATAGGTACAGCAGTGACAAGTACTTACATGTCAGCAACAAGCCCACAGGTTTCCTAACACATAAGAAATTTATATAATTAATGCATTTTAAGAAATTGATACAATTCATTTATAAGAAATTTATAAAACTCATAACTATGTGCCAAAGCAATAGCAAAAAGTGAAAACCAAAAAACCTCAACAATTTTATAACAAAGGGATTTGAATGAAAATGTAATGAAATTATATTTTCATTTGTCTCATGTCCATGTTTTGCTTTAAAGCTCAGTATTCCTGCTTTATACTGATCTCATGGTGCATTTCCATAATGACACAAATCACTATGTAACATCTCACACGGAGCAAAGCAATGGGCAGCAGGAGAGGTACCCAGGCAGTGCTCACTGCATCCCCTTAGCTTATAACATTAGGGCAATACTGGACTGTACAGTATGTCTCACATGGTTCTGTGCTCCTCATGACTTGGAAATAAAAAGCGAGATTTTTTGACTTTCCAGTCCAATTTTTCACCATTATTTAACCAGTTTGCACACAGGAACTGTTGAGTCAGTTATTATTATGAATCACAGGTTGATATGTTCACCAGTAAACAGAGTGATGTTGATGGACAGCCTCACTCATGCTGTAAGGTACTGACATCCAACATGAGAATGCAAAGGAAAACTGCTCCTAAACTTCGAGGGTTAAAATAGAAGAAAATAAACCCATGATTTTTCACTATTATGAGACACTTTACAACTATAACTGTTTCTCATAATAGTAATCAGTTAAGTTACTGGTTTAAAATTGTGATTAAACTAAATAATCAAGAATTTGGTATAGTAATAGTATGGTTTTTTTTTTCTAGTGAGCTGTATTACTACTGAGTGTTTAAAAAAATACACTATACCTTTTCACAGTAATAGAACTACCATAAGAACTCAGAAAAGCCTTTTTAAAGTATGATCTTTTGGAACTATTTTTTTCCAAGTTAGAAAAACCAGCTGAACAGCTGTAGATATAGGACATGATCTACTTTGGAGTAATCACAAAATCATAGAATAGCTTGAGTTGGAAGGGAACCATAAAGATCATCTAGTTCCAACCCCCCTACCATGTACAGAGATACCTTTCACTAGACCAGGTTGCTAAGAGCTCTATCCAACCCTGACCTTGAACACTTCCATGGATGGGACAGCCTCAAATTCTCTGGGCAGCCTGGCTCAGTGTCTCCCCACCCTCTGAGTAAAGAATTTCTTCCATATATCTAATCTAAACCTATTCTCAGTTGGAATACATTCACCCTTGCTCTGTCACTACATGCTCTTTAAAACATCCCATCTTTCTTGTAGGCTNCAGCAGTGACAAGTACTTACATGTCAGCAACAAGCCCACAGGTTTCCTAACACATAAGAAATTTATATAATTAATGCATTTTAAGAAATTGATACAATTCATTTATAAGAAATTTATAAAACTCATAACTATGTGCCAAAGCAATAGCAAAAAGTGAAAACCAAAAAACCTCAACAATTTTATAACAAAGGGATTTGAATGAAAATGTAATGAAATTATATTTTCATTTGTCTCATGTCCATGTTTTGCTTTAAAGCTCAGTATTCCTGCTTTATACTGATCTCATGGTGCATTTCCATAATGACACAAATCACTATGTAACATCTCACACGGAGCAAAGCAATGGGCAGCAGGAGAGGTACCCAGGCAGTGCTCACTGCATCCCCTTAGCTTATAACATTAGGGCAATACTGGACTGTACAGTATGTCTCACATGGTTCTGTGCTCCTCATGACTTGGAAATAAAAAGCGAGATTTTTTGACTTTCCAGTCCAATTTTTCACCATTATTTAACCAGTTTGCACACAGGAACTGTTGAGTCAGTTATTATTATGAATCACAGGTTGATATGTTCACCAGTAAACAGAGTGATGTTGATGGACAGCCTCACTCATGCTGTAAGGTACTGACATCCAACATGAGAATGCAAAGGAAAACTGCTCCTAAACTTCGAGGGTTAAAATAGAAGAAAATAAACCCATGATTTTTCACTATTATGAGACACTTTACAACTATAACTGTTTCTCATAATAGTAATCAGTTAAGTTACTGGTTTAAAATTGTGATTAAACTAAATAATCAAGAATTTGGTATAGTAATAGTATGGTTTTTTTTTTCTAGTGAGCTGTATTACTACTGAGTGTTTAAAAAAATACACTATACCTTTTCACAGTAATAGAACTACCATAAGAACTCAGAAAAGCCTTTTTAAAGTATGATCTTTTGGAACTATTTTTTTCCAAGTTAGAAAAACCAGCTGAACAGCTGTAGATATAGGACATGATCTACTTTGGAGTAATCACAAAATCATAGAATAGCTTGAGTTGGAAGGGAACCATAAAGATCATCTAGTTCCAACCCCCCTACCATGTACAGAGATACCTTTCACTAGACCAGGTTGCTAAGAGCTCTATCCAACCCTGACCTTGAACACTTCCATGGATGGGACAGCCTCAAATTCTCTGGGCAGCCTGGCTCAGTGTCTCCCCACCCTCTGAGTAAAGAATTTCTTCCATATATCTAATCTAAACCTATTCTCAGTTGGAATACATTCACCCTTGCTCTGTCACTACATGCTCTTTAAAACATCCCATCTTTCTTGTAGGCTCCCTTCAGGTACTGGGAGGCTGTCACCCCAAAGCCTTCTCTTATACATGCTGAAGAAAACCAATTCTCTCAGCCTTTCAATTAGGCCCTAAAACCTGAATAGTAAGATTAGGTTTCAGTGCCATGTCCCTTATGTTAATTTTTCACCTCATATTATATGCCAGCCAGTCCTAGGAGGCTTACAGAAGGGAACTTCATAACTAGGAAATATAAATAAGGTATATTGATTTCTGTTTACACTGGACATGAGCTTTATTATAATTATCCCACAGTTAGTATTAACTGAGCAATTACCCTTGCAAACAATGGCATATTGATGACAGCCAAACAAAGGTTGATCTGCATCAAACAGAGCAGCTCCTTCACCAGGCCACTGCAGCAGAGTCTCTCATAATTGCCTCAGTTCTGGCTGCCATCCCAGCATCATTGGCCCTCCAAAAAGGACTGCACAGTCATAGGGGGAGCAGCAAGGGAA
Source organism: Regulus satrapa (assembly GCA_013396955.1). Lineage (NCBI taxonomy): Eukaryota > Metazoa > Chordata > Aves > Passeriformes > Regulidae > Regulus > Regulus satrapa. Next base: position 34,326 of record VWZN01003842.1, on the reverse strand, counting down.
ACTGTTTTCCTAACCTGCCAGCATTTAAGAGCACAAATTTAAGAGCACATTTTTCCTTACTACAAAAGGAGTTGAAAATTTGGAGGGAAGAGTGTCCACAGACTGAGTATATACAGCAGAACAGATTGGCTGGGGAGAGCAGTTTTACTTTCAATCCTTTTGAAATGTTTCCATTAGATTTTCACCTCCTTCATCCAAGTGAAACAGCATTTCAGCAGTGGAATGGAAAAAAGAGAAACTATAAAAATTGGAATGGAAAAAAGAGAAAGTATAAAAATTGAAATGTCAAAAGACTTTTTTTTCTTAACCCCAAATCAGGAGCCCCAGTAGCTGAATCTTTCTTGCCAACAATTCCATTTCAGTGAATTTACTTATTTTGGCAGAAAAATTCTGAACATAGTCTGTAGTTCATACAAAACAAAGGAATAATACAACAGTGCTATTCCCATTACTATGTTTCCAGCACATAGGACTGCTCAGGCCTGGCATGGGAGGCACCACGCTCTGCAGTGCCATGGCTACATCTCTTGACATACCTGACCCACACAAAGCCTAAGCCCCAAAAAGTGATCACTCTGACAACCAAGTTGAATATTAGACAAATTCTTAGTGCTACCCAACCTGCACAGCCATAAAAAACAATTTACAGAAATTAAATTTATTATTCAAAATACTGACATTGCCTATTTCAGAGGCATATGAAGGCTGCTTAAAATGCACTGATTCCAGCTGGTTACTTGTTTTGGTTTGTTGCTAAGATTTCCAAGGTACCAGAATTTGAGATTTAAGTCATAATCTGGTCAATTTTATTTAGTCCTAATGTTTTCTCTTTTGTACAAAGAAAAAGGCTATTTCTGTTATTATATTGAACACAAATCAAAACATAATTGTGACTGTATGTTAGGGATTGGTT
>VWZN01003842.1:0-11588 GCA_013396955.1 Regulus satrapa | reverse complement strand
ACAAGTCACTGGTCTAACTAAACTAGACATGAAGTAGATGAACATTTTAAGTGACTGTACTAACCATTTGAACTGCTTTACAGGATGATTATGCTTTAAAAGTCTCAAAGGCTTAAAAGTAAATGGCAGTGACACTTTTCAATAGTTTTAAAAGGCATGAAGTTAAAGCTTATTGTCCCTACCTACTGCTTAAGCATTTTAATCCTGAAATCTTATACCTTTGAAGCAGTCTTAGAAGACTGCTAAATTTTGTGTATCAGCAACACACCCAGACCACCTGAAATACCAAAAAAAGTATCGAGATTTTTTGTTTGTGCTGGAATCTCAGGAAACATGATCAGCATATCTACATTCAGGAGATTACATAAAATATTTTCAATTTTTNAAAAAAAAACCAAAAAAAAAAGCAGCAGCAGCACCCAAATCCTAGAGTTTCTTCAAATTACATTTTATATTACTAGCTGATTAAACCAGTATGAAAATACATTCCTTGCTAAATTCATTGCGGTTGTATTACCCACTTTCCCTATAACCAAGAATTCTGGTAGTTTTACCCTTCCATTATCCTTCCTGAGAAGTAAGAGAATTTGGATATGAAACAAAACTAAGGTCTGAGAGCCATTTGAGTTTGAAGTACATACAAACAATTTATGTCAGCTGCAATGGGTTGGAACATTATAAGAAGTGCCAGCCAAAAACTTTAATGTTCAACCCTGTATCAGGGTTGCACTGTATCAGTGCAGCAGCTTTGGCACTTAGCTTAATAATTATCACTGTCCAGATTCTACTGAAGGGTAGAATCTACTGATGAGGATACTTCAAGCTGTGGTCATACACATTTGGCTTGGGACATCTCTGACAAATTGTGCATAGAGTAGCATAGGAGAAAGTTCTGGATGGGCACAATAACTCACTTGTCCAGTTCAAGACTGCATACATTTTAATATCATGTGAAATAAATAATTCAGCAGAGGTATCATATTGTCACAAGTCACTGCTGCAGCCTCACTTGCCATCCATCCAGCTTTCATCTTTGTTTCCTGCATCCTGGAATTTGCATCTGATATGGAACTGCTTTTGCAATTTTGTTATCGACACCTTTCTAGCTAGTGAGACACAGCACTGTGATGACTGCTGTGGGGAAATGAACTGCATCTCAGCCAGACCCAAATACACATGTCCTATATATCTGTGATTGCCTAACTCAGTGTTCTGTGAGTTATCCTCAACCTGGAACAAAGAGAGAAATCCTGCCAGAGAAATCACTTCTGATCAGTGGAAATCAAATCACTGGTATTAGTCGTCTAAACTAGTGCATCAGCAAGAACAACACAAGAATTCCTTGGACCCATCCTCTACATCTTGATCACCATTTTGTTAGGGAAGCCTGATGTGTATTTATACCAGTATATTTGAAGGGCTCTTCAAACCCAGGCATACCACAGTCACCTTGCTTTCCTCCTGGGTATTGACATTCTACTTATCTTTCAGCAACTGATATGTAAAGATGGATGTGCTAATGTAAAGAGGAAATTGAAGCATTTTCCTTGATCAAAATGTAACAGAATAGATAGATTCCATACCTGTACAACCATATATGATGGTATTGTATAATAAAATCTGTAGGGGTTTCTGTTGTTATAGTTGAACTCAAGTTATAGGGAAAACATTCTAGCATCTATTAACTTGGCATTGCTGGATGACTTCTTTACAACTTTTACAACTTAATCCCAAAACACAAAACCTTGCAGTGTTTACAGAAATTACCTGTAAAAGTCAATGACACATCTTCCACAGGACCTATACACAAAAGCAATTATTTTCCTATTTATCAAGCTGGGTTAAGGTACTTTCCCTTGTTTAGTGTTAGTAATATTTAAATAATTTCAGTACTAAGTCCTGTGAAAGAAACCAAAGTCTGAGTCCTTTTGTAATGATATCATTAGCATCAACATAACTGAAACATAACTGAATGCACCCTTGCATCTGTCCACAGCATAGTTCAATAGCTTTTAAGAGCTTCAAGTATATAATTTTCCAAATAGCCCTGACAATTTTCTATAAATCCATATTTGTCTGTGAATTAAATACTAGCAATTCCTGTTTCAGTCAGTAACATGGACCAACCAAATATTTAAGTACATATAATTCAGAAAAAACCCTTCACATTTTCCAAAAAATTGCCTCATTTAATTAAAATTTAAGAGAATTGTCTAATACACCATTGCAAAATGAGCTACATATATAAAAACAAGGACATCACCTTACATACGAAATGAAGGCTTTGGTAACTGAACAAGCTTTAGGTCAGAGGTTTCAAATGCAAGACAGCATGATTTCTTTATCACTTATTTCCTTAACACATTTCAAGTTAACCAAGTATTCATATGTTTTACTAGATCAGGGTGATTAGATTTTCTTTTTGGTATTTAATTTAAACATAGCACCTGATGTTGTCCAGGTAACAGCATTTACGGAACACTCACCTTTGACCACAGCAATAAAGGCTAAAGTCTTCAATATTTACTCACATATATATCCTACTGAAAGTCATATCAGAACTTATGACTGCTCTTTCATTTGACTTTTAAAGGATATATTAAGGAATTAATTTTACAACTAAACATTATACTGGCAAAGGCATGATTATAATCTGATGTTAATGGTTATTTAGTTCAGGTGAAGCCTTGGCTCTACACCAGAACCAGTAACAAAACTTCCAACAGTAGGAGTTGCATTGTGCTACATTAAACCAGACTGCTTCCTATGAATGCAAAGCTCTCTACAATCATACTGAACTCTTACTCATTATATTCTTTCTAGGACTTTTGATCCACTTTACTGCTCAAACAACTGCATGAATATCTGCTCTGAGTATGGAAAGTCATGCTTCTTTATGGAGAACCTACAGAGTAATTTTCAAACCCAGAAGCTCACAGGAGAAGTAATCCTTCACACTGAGGCTGAGCATGGTATTCTATTTATGATCAATGCATAAAGAAGTGGAAAAGCTGTGAATCCTAGAAGGATGCAACAATCATTATTTTGAAGTGGTCTATGAATTCTTACAACCAGAAGTTCTGCAAAAGCCTGGGGATGAAAAAAATCTGAGGTTATGCCTCACATTATTTTAGCAGCATAGGCATCAAAGATACAAGATCTTGCATTGGTTCCAGTGAGTATCTTGAGGCTCCAAACACTGATCTACTGTGAAATTTTGTGAGCAGAGAAATCCAGGAGACACCTTAATAACAGAATACAGTATACTCTTTAAGCAAAAGTGAAGTGTCAAGATTTTATCTTCTAACACCTGAGAAAGAATGGTGTAATTATTTGCCACAGCAGCATACAATTATAGCCTTCTGTAGCACACAGTCTAAAATTATGGTACAAGGCTGCCGGCCCATTTTATTGTGTAGTTGATATCTTGTTGGAAAAAATCCAAACATTATTTATCTTCTTTAGCAAAATCATTATGTGGATTGAATTTGGGCCAATATGTGCATTCAGCAGTTATCTTACCTTAACCTTTTGTTGCAATTTAGTTAAGACAGAACTGTCTTTACAATGCTATGGACAAGTTACAGCAAGGGCCTGATCTTCAAGCTTCTATTTTAGGGACTGTAAATCCACTAGTTCATTTTACTTCACAAGCAAATAAATATGAAAAGAAATACAGAGCCATAAATATACACTCAGATAATTATGTCAACACACCTTACTGGTAGCAATATTCAGAGAAACTGTTAAGAGAAAGCACTAAAATAGTATATGACTTCAACTATAAATTAGAGTCCCAAGAAATCTCTGTAAGATAATCCAAAATTAATCATTTGCATTACAGTAAAATAGTGTCCCTTCATCTTAACACTCACAAGCTTCATGTAGCTTACATAATTCTGAAACTTCTGAATTTGATTAGACATTTCTACATGGCAAAATGAGATTAGAAGATTAACAACTAATCTATTAATCCACTAATTTCATACCCATCTATTGCAGAAGTCCTTATAGAAAAAGATGGACACTGAGTTCTATGTCCTGAAGATAATGTGCAGACTTCTGTGTGCTTCTACTTAACAGAAGCACAGTTTGATGTTTCATATATTTTATAGACTCCAGACTTCTCCTGAATGCATACAGTAAAATTAAAACTTTGTGAAAGTCTAAATGCAAACACAAACCAAATAATCTATTACTGCAACTGAAAGGTATTGTAGTTTTGTTAGCATTTTCCACTATCTAGAAAGAACAAATAGAGGCATATTGTATAATATTTAATATTAAATACTAAATATAACTAAATATAAATTTTAAAATTATTTTAATTAATTAAATTAATACTACTCCTAAATTATACTAAATATAAAATATAATATTTAATATTTAATATTTATATAATTGCTGATTCAAATTAATGATACAAGCAACATATTAATTATCAACTTGATATGAGATAGCTTAGTATTTTTTCACAACTTGCTCTGAAGAAATGAAAATATACTATTATGACTAGAACTAGAATCAATAGAACACTTGCACTCCAGAATGTGACTGTGTTTTTCAACATGTACATTTTATAATATGAAATATACTTTTTAATACTGTAACTTCTAAAGGGTAACAAGGTATTTCTCAAAGTGATAGAACTACAGCAGGAAAAATAAGTTTTATATATTTTTGCTTTTTCCTTTTTACCATTAGTAACAGAACTGTTGAGACTGGAATGCACCTCTAGAAATCGTCTAGTCCAACCCTGTTGTTCAAAAGAGCGCCAATTGGAGAAGGCTTCTCAGGGCTGTATCTAGTCAAGTTTTGAGTATATCCAAGAATGGAAACTCCATGACATCACTGGGCAATTTGTTACAGCATTCAATGACTCTCTCTGTAAATTTTTTTTGCTTCATGTTTAAATGGAATTTCCTGTATTTTAATTTGCACTCACTGCCCCCTTTTCTTTCTCACTGGGCATTCCTGAGAAGAGTTTGTTCTCTCTCTCTCCATTCATCAGGTATTTACAGACATTGCTCAGACATTACTGAACTTTCCCTCCATGCTGAACAGTCACAGCTCTCTCAGCTTCTGTCTGTCAGATGCTGCAATCCTTTAATCATCTCTGTGGCCCTTCACTGAGCTTGCTCCAGAACACCAACATCAGTTTTACTGGCATGCCTAGGAATGGGTATAGCACTCCAAATGTGGTCTCAAATCGTTATGGTACAAGGGACAGATCGCTTCTCTTTGTTAGGGAATGCTCTTCCTCATGCAGCCCCAGGAGGCTGCTGGCTGCACTTGCCACATTCATCATCTGTCTAGATGACTGAGGTGAGGCTAACTACTGGCCTGTAGTTCTGCACATACACTGTTCTTGAAGACTGGGTTGACATTCACTTTCTTCTAGTCCTCAAGAACCTCCCCTTATCACCAGACCTCACAAAGACAATGGAGAGTATCATTACAATGACATTGTAATGTAATATCATTAATAATAATTGATATAATTGTAATTTATATCATTGTAATATCATTTCAATTATTTGCCACTTCCTCAGCATTCTCAGGTGCACCATACCAAATCCCACAAACTTATATCTGTCATTACTGCCCCAAACTTTATATTCCTGACCAGTTCTTTCTGGTTTGTACATATCAGGTTGTCGTGGTTTTGGACGACAGGTATCTGCTAAAGTCTCTCTTGGAAAAAACAGAGATTGCAAAAAAACAAACCTCCCTCCCTCTGGATTATTTTGATTTCGAAATTAATGGGCTTTCAGGCAGAGGTATGGGAAGAAGGAATAACTGTTCTTTACTACTAAGTTTATCACGGCAAACAAACAAACAGCAACAGTAGCAGTGAGATAACCAACAGGGCTAGGGTTCTCCCCTCCGTTATAGTTACAGTCACAGCTGGCAGGGAACGCTGGTGGGTAGAAGACACGAGGCGATGGTGGCCCGGGCCCAGACGGCGAGCGATGGAGTTCCCAAAGCTGGGCAAGGCATACCACGTGTCTGTGGTGCTGGCTGGAGTGCAGATAGGTGTCCAAACAGGGCTGTGGTCCGGAGTGTCGAAAAAAACCAGGGGAAAACTCCGGGTCAGCGCTGGAGAAGCGATGGGATGCAGCGGCCGCGGCAGCTCCAAGCGAGGCAGAGAGAGCTCTGGTCCCAAGCTCCCAGGCCAAAAACCCGGAGAGCGAGAGACCGCCCCAAAAACCACAGTCCACATTTCTCCGAGAAACACCCCCTCTCCCCTCCTATCTGCCAAGTGAGTCACCATGTTCTCCCCTATGTTTTGTCTGCCTTGGCCCAGAGTCTTTGTTTGTTCTTAAGTACCCACATTAGCGCTCCTAGGAGAACAATGGTAAAAAAATTCTACAGATAAGATAGAAAGAGAAACCAACCCCCAACACAGGTCCAGCAGGTCCAGCAAAGAGCCTGTGTTTCCTTAAAGAGCCTGCATCCATTCATTGCAGTACTCCAGTGATGTAAACTATCCCACTTTATCTCTGTAATTCCAGTGATATAACCCTGGAAGTGATACAAGCCTTGAATTCCTTCCACATTAAGCCAATAATAGTTTTAAAATTTGTTACAAATAGCATCATTAAAATAACCTAGTTAATACTGTTGCCCAAAAGAATAATTATATATACTAAAGAACTCCTTCAACTACAAGAGAGGAAAGGAAGAAACAACTCTGTGCATTTTATTGGTATTGAGATACAGTCCCTTTACAATTTATTAACTAAAATGCAGTATAGAAAAAAAAAAACATTAAAAGCCTGATTGGTCATCTAGCAGTAAACATAAAACCTGCTCACAAAAATGGAAAAAATAAAAAGGCACAAAGCAATCTGCTTTGAACATATAACGACATAGAACTTCACATTTATGGTTCAGTTTGCTCAAGACTGCAAGAACAGTCTTTTTTTCTGAACTATAAATTCTTTCTGCACAGGGATCCAATACAAGAGTTACTCTTGGACTTACAAATCACCATTGGTAAAGATGCATGTGGCTGACAAGACAGAGGTCTCTTACTCTTCTTCATGGTAAGAACACTGTCTTCCTTTAGGGGAGGCATGTGTACCGGTTTCCAAGGAATGGGGTTACAATATGCTGGAGCTGGATACAAATTTCTATCAGCACTCCCTAAAACATTTAGAAAATAGACATAACTACAAAAGAATATTTACTCTACAAGCTTCCCAATGCAAGCAGTTATAATAAATATCTGGATTAAATACAACACAACGATATCTTCAGAGAAAGACAGCATAGGCACATCACATAATTTAAGTGATCCAAAATAATAAATACACCTTTTTGGTTTTTAAACAGTAACTGGCATATTCTTCATCTCTACTTAAAATAATAAGTAGGTTGAATGCTCAGTACTTTGTGTTCTGCATAATTATATCAATAATAAATAATGTAATTTGCCTCCCAAATTTAAAAAAAAAGGGTAAGAAAAATACACAAAAGGTCTCAACCCGTTTCCCTGACTTATACCACAGGATAAGTTATCATTCCTATGTGCCAAAATAAGATCCTAGATGAGTATCGTAAACAGCCTTCATTTTACATCAAAATATTAGAAGGGAGGAACCACAAACAAAGTCACTACATATTTGTGTACTATAAGCACAAACCTGTAGACTTCCCATGTGGGAAACCATAACCATTTAAAGCAGGCTGTGGTTTATTTCTAGCATTTTGAAGCCATTCCTTAAAGGTTTTCTCCGCTCTTGTTTTTTTCTCCTGTAGCTCAGCCTCCTGTTCTTTTTCTTTTTTCTAAAAATAAAAAAAAAGTTAGGTACACCTGGACAAAGCCCTGTACAATATACCCAAAACAGTAAATACATTTTTGCAGATTTCCAGACTGCTGAATAAATTTCAAATATTTCTTCAAATACAAGCATATTTTCCTAACAATGGAAAAGATGCATTTTTTGGTTTAAGTCTGAAAAAAACCAAAACAATCCCCAACCTCCATGTGACTCCACCATTTCCCTGAGGAAAAAAAAAATCAAAGGCTATTAACAAAAATGCATTAAAATGCATCTTACTTTGCTGACCATACCATAGTGTCTTTAAACGCACAAAAAACGCAACTCTTGAAAGCTTTTTCTTCATGTACAACACTGCCATTTGATATCAATATATTCAACGTAAGATTTGAATACATAAAATCTTAATCTGTAATAAATTAAGTAACTCCATCAAATGAATGACCAGTCCATTAATACCTTCTCTTTTTTCTTATTTTCTGCCTCTTCAGCGCTCTTCTTCTTTAACCATTCTTTATACTTTATGTCAGCCTTTTCTTGTAACTGCATTTTTTCTAGTTCCCTTGAGGCTTTTTCTGCCATTTCTTTGCTCAGCTTTCGTTTTCGTTCTCTTATTTCCTATGTGAAACATTTCAGAGAAACATAATAAAGAAATCTTAAAATATATTTTAATGAGTGATTCTTTTGAGGAATACAGGTAATTTTATGACACAATTGCAAAGAAAATTATCATAAACTTGAAAATTTTTGATATTGTAAGCTCTTTGAAGTCAGAACCTATTAATCACTAGATTCCAGGTATGGTAGACATATAAACTTGTCAAAAAACATTATTAAAATTTTACTTTCAGGTCTCCTCGGGTTTACTACTATGTTTTAGTTATTCAGAGATTATTTTATTTATACACTTCAGACACATCCCAATATTACTGGGAATGAAATATATGTTGCATTTTTCAACAATGGTATGTTAGCTTTACTTGTCAGTGAATCTAGAGCAAACTACCGTTCCAAATGAAAGTCAGGTAAACTGGTCCCTTTAAAGAGTCATTGAGATATGCAGATTGTTCAGCACACTTAAGCATAAATTAATAAGAAAAAAAAAGGGTCACATAAAAATCCAGTTCATGTTTTGCAGTATTCTCTTAAGTTTTTTATACTCTTTAGTTTATTCATATAAGGGACTATTGCAATAAATCAATCCACACATTTCTCCTGTTCAAATTATGAAAGGGAAAATGAGAAAACACATTCTAGAGTAGGCAAAATGGTAACTTGAATGTGAAGTGAAATTACTGCCTATATGATCTGGAAGATAGAATACACCAGAGCTGTAATTCACTTCTACATCTTTTCAGTGTATTCCACATCTTTTCAGTGTGCTACAACAATGTTCTGAGGATCTTTCTCTAAGCAAACAACCACATATACACTGGCCCTTTCTTGATCTGGAGAGGGAGATATTTTTATTTGAAGAGTAACAATAGCTCTCATTTCTGTTCCTTGTAACCTTTATGAAGTGTCTGGAATCTATTGATTTGATACTATTTCTGCTTAACTCATTTAGCTCTGAAGTAACTGCATACATATGAAGAAATAAAAATCTACCAGACAAGCTGTGTACAGGACTTGGGAGGAGAGGTACAAGACTTAAGACCGCTTTCTACTTAATAGAAAGGAGCTGTTGAAAGAATATGTTGTTTTTCTTTTAAGAAATATTCTACTTATACACTTCCCTGCACACTCCTCTTGAACAAAGGAGATATGTAATTTAGCAGAAACTTACACTGACTCAGCATTATTACAGTTGGCAGTATGGATATCAAATGCCTAGAGCAACAGCTGCAAAGTATAATAAATTAAATATAGGAAGAACACATTCTCAAGAAAACCAGAAATATACTCCCATTCCCTTTTTACCATTATTTATTAGTATTTTTCCCATTAAAAGAACAAAAAGGCAGAAAACTAGAGATCTACCCGTGTGCCCCTTTCCCACCTTTTTCCCTGGTTTACTGCACTTATGGAAAATCCAATTAGGTATAATAAAGCAGAAGCCATAATACTGTAGCTGGGGATTCCACAATTCCTTCAGTCTGGTTTAAATAGGATACCTGCTGGTTCAGTGCTTGTCTTCTCCATACCAAAACTACCAGCAATCCAATAAAATAGCACGTAAAAAGTAAGAACTTCGGCCTCTATTACTCTGCAACACACCTCATTTCTGCCAGGAAAGAAGCCAGTTTACAGAATTGCTTGAGTTAGCATTTTCCTGTTCTGTTTGCCAACACCAGAAGCATTACTGTGGCATTTCTCCCCACCACACCCCATCCACCTCTTATTACAAGCTATGGTGTATTAGCTCTATCTACCATCATCTCCAAGCTGGATGTTTCTTCATCTAAGATCATAGGAATACTTTCAGTAGAGATGCTCTGGTATACTCTTGTCAAATATTCTTATTTGAAAGCAAAGACTTCTTTGTGTACACAATGCACACAATTTCACAAAACAATTGCAATCACCTCTTTAGCTCTATTTTCTCCTTGATTTTTTGTTGTTTAGTGGGGTTTTTACATTTCACTTCTAATATATTCTAGTAAACATCAACTTAATCTGTTTTGTAGTGTAGGGAAAATGGTCAAATATGAATACATTCCAATTTCAATGCATATTCTGGAATGTAAAACTACACAGATTTATAAAACAATTGGTCTTATTAATATGACTTCACAACAGTGAGGCCTGTACGTGTGATAAAACTATTTAGAACCAAGACTAATGAAAAAATAAATTTCATTCTGGGAATTAAAATAGTTGAGATTCTGAAATGTTTTTATGCTGATGATGCATGGAAACAAGATCTTTCTTAACATAAAACAAATGCTTGCATATTTTAAAATGTTGAAAAGAAAAAATAACGTATTTTTGGTAAATTATTCAAACATCCCAGAAAATGCAATTAGCCAATTATCTAAGCTTTCCCTCCTTCTTCATCTAAAATTTCTATCTCTTTTATTCAGAGCTGTTTCTCTGTCTCTTCATTACTAAATACTCCCCAAATTCGCCAGCAACTTCAGTTTTGAGACAATGGCTGTCTGGGACACATAAAAAGCATTAATGTAGATGAGAGATATATGCAAAATCAGTGAGTTAAACTATGGGAGAAAGGCAGCTTACAAAGATCTCAAACATTTTGGTGTTTGCTGACTTACCTCTGATTTCCATTAAAATAAGTTACAAAACTAAGGATCATCCAAAGCCAGTCTTTAGCTAAGGGTCTTATTGTATAAAAGACATTAAAAGAAAAATAGGAGAAAACTGAAAAAAACCCAGGCTATTTCCATACTGAGGGGAATGGTTCCATAATATGGAAAACCATTATAAGCAGAAAATGGACTGAAAATCTTCCTAAATGCTACAAAAGAAAGGCAGGGAAGCTTCTTAAATTATGTCACTTAAATTACAATACTTAGATGAGTCTAGGCTGACTCAAAGTTAAATTAGGTCCGATGTAAACAATAGCATGCCATACATACTACCAAGAAAACCACAACTATTGCAAAGTTTTACTTACCATGAGACATCCTTAAAATAGGGAGACTCCCTGTAGAACTGCAGACTTTACACTGCAGAAATTTTTCTGCAGAAAATCAGAAATGCTTCCTCTTTCTCTCACAATCAGAACAATTTTCCTTCCTAAAGTTACTGTACACCACATTCCCAGCTGCTTTAGTAACCTGTTTCAGGTCAAGCTTCTCTCACCCTGACTGTCCCAACTGAGAGGAACGATGGTTGTGT
>VWZN01003841.1:400271-418467 GCA_013396955.1 Regulus satrapa | reverse complement strand
TTAAGAATGGTATCTTGCAAACTGGCTGGATTAAGGTCCTTACAGGAATTCCTCTTTGCTGTCAATAGCTTAATTTTTTTTCTTTTCCCCCTCAAGAAGGAGAGACAGATAGATGAGAGCTGAGCCAGGCAGCTGTACAGGTGTAGGACAGATTTAGAGAGGACAATCATCCTTTACTTGGCTAACTCAGAAATACACAGTTGCACAAAACAGCAAGAGCCTGCATGTTTTCCCTTCTCTCTGTTTCCAAAGTATTTTAGTCTTAGGTTTAGATTTTTAAAGTCTTAAGTTTGACCTGGTCCCCTGTTGAAATAACATTTCTGTAATCACTGATAAGAAGTTTGGTTTTTTTTCTGGTTCCCATTGCCAGGAGATTTTCAGCTCAGTTTAGTAAATTATTAATGTCCTATCTTAGGTTATTTCTTGCTTGGTCAATATTCCTGATTGCCACGGTAGGGAGTACTATGCTTTGAGCAGTAACTAATGCACTGCCCCGGTATGCTCTGCTTACTGAGACTATCCTGATCAGATTAGTTGTACCAAAGCAAGAATAATGTTATTTCTTGTACATTTTACTTCCTTTCTGTCATGGACTCTATATGAAGGTTAAAAAATTATCCCTCCTTTTGGGAGTGAAAGGTGCTGCCTAGCACAGGCCCCCCCTATTCAAATTTTGTGTAAATACCTGAGGTCATCTCTTCAATGGGATTATTAGTAACCATTTCAGTAGTTGGAGGAATGACCACATCTAACTGGATATCCGTGTGCCTACTGAGAACTAAGCTAGTGTAGGATAAGTACAGAAGTGGTTGGCAGAGGTACCTCTGAAATGATCCCGTTTTCAGTGTCTGTGTGCAAGTGTTGACTGAGGTGTCTCCTTCCCAGCCTTCACATCTTTGCTTTCATAATTTGTCTGAATTTGCTGTCTTTTTGCAGCACACCTTTATTTGAGAAAGCACATTGGGGAATGGCTCTGTCATCATGCTTGGCCAGAATATTGCCTCACTTTTTACAGTTACAGAAAAAATACAGACCATTAGTGAACTGCAGGAGCAAAACACTGAGCTACCAAGGGAACTCAGATGACATCTGCCTGCAGGTAGATAGGCATCAGATCTAAAGCAGAATTTGGAAGCCTTTTAAGAGTATTCTTTCAACTAACAGGATTTTTTAAAGGGAAATAAAATAGAACTGATATAGTGGGAAGTATTCTTACTTCTTACTCAATGTTTTCATTAACATTGAACAGAAATTAGTGTGCAAATTCATCTTCAGCTTTCTTGGAACAGGTGGTGACCATAATGCGTGGATAAAACAGACATTAAAGTCTCATTGCAGTTCTTCTAAAATCGAAGAAACATTCTGCTTTTATGTTAATGGAAATTCTGTTACTTCTGCTTTTAGAGGTCCTTGTGAATGTGTGAACGTTTGATAACATAAGTGCATAGAGAAGATTACTTTTTAAGCCTGGAAATAAATGTCCTGGAAAAGGCTATTAACACTTGTAAAATTCTGACATAAAAAGGATAATCTTGAGGTGACATGTTTTAGTATTGCCTGGAAATTCAAGCTTCTGATTATTTTGTTTCTTTCCTATCATTTGCTTCTTGCTACTCTCCAAGAACTCTTCAAGCCAATCTAGCTTGATAAATGATCCTTTTTTACTTACTGCCTAATACCAGTATCTGACACTTATTGACATGTATCTATTCTGAGGAGTGGAATGAGGACAAGAATCACACAGAATATTTCTAATGAGAGATCAGTTTAGTTTCCATTAATGCTGAGATACTAATCTTGATACCTATTTACTGTGGATAGGACTATCATCTCTAGCTTAGGTATTTTGTCCAGTTTCTTAGATAAGCATCAACCTGCCATGAGTTTCTGAGAAGTAAGTCTGCTCTCAAATAGTTCTCGAAGACCAGCATAGTAATGTTGAAAGCCTTGGAAGAGTTTGACATTTTACCTTGAATTTCAGCATGTGCAATATCTATTTTTGGCATTCTAAAGCTGTTTAAAAACATCAAGAAAGGATGTACTGGATAAGTCCCATGGATTTGTTGCTTTTCTGGGTTAGAAATAGCTGAAGTGGGTTATTAATTTCATATAGTTTAATAAGATCTCTCTGAAAATACTTTCTATATTGCAATTTTCATGGCCTGTCATTGCAGTAGATTAGAAATAATGCTGCTATTGTTACTCCTCTTAAATGTTGTCAGTCTTCTGTAATATCTAAAATTCAATTTCTGTGTGGCAGTCATACTGCTAAAGAATGTGCTCATCCCAGAATTTGATAAGTGAAAAATATATTTGTCTTACTAGACTATTGAGTAGGAAACTTCTACAGAAATCAAGCCATGCAGTTGAGTTGATACAGTGTAAGACAAGCTAAAATTACTGATTTCATCTTTCGCTGTTTCTATTAAACTTATTCAGTTGGTGCAAATAACATCTTGTTTATTATTCTATGGAATATTTGTGTCAGTTATATCTTGTAAGAATTTGCACTGTAGTTATGACTAGAACATAAAAACTTTGTGTATGTTGAAAACAGGGAGGAGGCCAGTAGATCTTCACTTTGAATCTAATCTTTTAAAAAACAATCAAATTAACTCAAGACTCTTTCCTTGCCTCTGGAATTCATTAATGAAAATTGGATCTTCAAACCAAATCCTTTAAAACTGAAGCAGAGTTTAAAATCCCAAAGCAACTTTCATTTCTTTCCTGGGTGGAACGGGTGGCTGTGTGCTTTATTTTTGGTTATGATTTTTCATACTTGAGTCTGTTGTGCAACATGCATTCAGTAGAGAGTGCTTGATAAACATAAAAGATGCACATTTCTCTGAAGCATGCAATTTCTCTAATGCTTGCAATACTGCTGCAATAAGTCTTCTTTTTAAAGAGTTTTCATTTACTTGTCCTGATGGTAATACATATCCTTGTACAATATAATTCTACGATTATAGATACAGGAGCATGTATCATAAATGTATTCCATTAGAGCATATTCTTCCCAAGCTCATCTGTACTGCTTGACATATCTTGATGTCTTTTTTGAAAAATATCACTGATAATGCAGAATACTTCTCTCTTAGGGAAAAAAAAAAACCAACCCTATGTGGGCATATCCACATTGCATCTTTACTGCCGGGGTGTGTTTCCCAGTTGTTGGTCTTAGGAGTGCATGTACTGTTCCAGCTGCTCAAGGATCTCTTATCCCCCCATCACATGGGGGCACTGTAAATTGTGCTCTGGTCTATACAGTAAACCTTGGTTCCACCAAGACAAAAATTACTTTTAAGTCAGTAAGAAATGTGCACCCATATGCACTACAAACCTGCAAGGAAAACCTGCAGCCATAGAGAGCTCTCCAGTGTCTATGCAGATGTACCTTTAGATGCTGGTTCTCTTGAGAGTGAAATGACAGTGCTCTTTGCAAAGAAGAGTGCTTATTTTATGTAGAATAGAACTGATTAGAAATTCAAAAATAATTATAAATAATTGCAACTTAATTTTTTGAATGACAGATCTCTTGGAAATCCTTAGTTAATGAGACACAAAAAGAGTGTTGCATCTTGCTTATCCCTCATCATCCTAATTGCCCCATTGCTGTTTGAAACAATAGAAAATAGAATTAGAACCTTACAGTGATTATAACATAGGTTCAATAGATCTTTATTTAAAATTAAATTGTTTAATTACCAGTTTTTTCCAGCACATGGCAAGTGTGATTTAATAAGTACAGCAAGTTACAATGATTCATCAATGTTCTCATTATATGAGAACAACATATTTTACATTGTGATTTAGGTATCTTCTTAAAGACAGGAAGTAATTAATATGAGACTAATTACATGCAAGACCAATGCAGTAGCTATTCCAGTAGGCCTTCTGTTGGGCTTTTTGTTTAGGCAGTGCACAAACCCAGCCCATCCTTGAGACAGTCACTGTCATTGTAAATGACACCCAACATGCAGCCTCCTGTGTTGCATGGTGCAGTGTCTGTGACTGAACCTCTAAAAAGGATGTGGCGAGCTCCAAAAGGCCAATTTCCATTGCACGTTTACTCCTCATTTTACACAAGAAAGGCATAACAATAATTTAAACTTTTCTGTTAGTAGAATTGTTGTTGGGGGGTTTGGGAGAGGTTTTGGTGTCGGCTTTTTTTTCACATGTCTTTTTATTCTAAGGAAAACAAACTGAGGAGAGAACAGCTTGAGAAGAACCAAAAGAAGTTGCAGGCTGTCCGTGGGAATGAAATGAGTCCTCCCTGGAGGCCACCTGGCAAAGTCACATATTCTGGTTATTACTGACCAGTTTATTGCCTTCCAGAAGAACAGCTAGTCTACAAAGTTCTGTCAATAGCCAGTAACTTTTGTTATCAGCTGATTTTCACTGAATCCATTATAGATATTTATTTTGTGGTCTTTTTAGTTTATTTGATCTCTACATTGTAAATAAATATGTTACTCATTTCCATTGCTTTAGAAAATGTCATGATTTGTTTCTAATTCCACGTTTAAGTTATTTTTGCTAAATTCCATGTTATATTGTACCTTTTCTGGTGAAAATTTATATCCAGGATACATAAAGCTAGACTCTGCCCTTTTTTTCATCCAATAAGTAGTAGAATGGTTATTTTTAAGTTATTAGACTACACTCTTGAGGAGTTAATTCTCGAAGAAATGATGTGAGGAGGCTGTGAGATAAGGATGATGGGCAGAGAGATGTTGGCTCTCTTGTGGTAGATGACAAAAGGCTAAGGAGTCTGGAAGCAGAATGTCATTTTCATACATTAATATACAAGATACAGAGAAAATGTATATTGCAGATAGGTGAATACAGGGCTTTCATAAGCTATGGGTCTGGCTCTGGCTGTTCCCTCATGGCAGGGCAGTTTTTCCAGAAGTAGTGGAGAAAAGAAAAATAATCTACTGCCAGCAGAAACCTTCAAGAAGCTGAAAAGGTGCCCAGCCAGAGCAGCTTCAATGACCCATGTAAGAGGTAGAGTAAAATTACAGAAAGCAGCAGGAGGGATGAGGAGCTGCAGCCTTGGGAGAATGCGACAAAATTGCCCATTTAAAACTGGCACACCTGGGTTTTATGAGAAAATACTGAATTACTTCAGGCCTTCAGATTGGGGTGGTGTGTGCACCATTGGTACTCTGGGCTTTTAGCACTTGGAGGTTGGAATTTGGGTTTAGCTGTTAAGAAATTTCAACTACAGTATCACGAGAGGATGAAATTTGTAGCAGGCATGAGAGTTTATTGTTCAACAGACCTGGAGAGTCTGAGACAAGGCCTGTGAGAAAGGGATCATCTGTATTTTTATTTTTGCAGTGTCCAGCTAGAAGAAGCAAGGAAGGTCCCTATATTGACAGGTTGTACTTAAGGGATGGACATGAAAAGTGTGGCACCATTTTTAGTGGCAGAGATCAAAAAGAGTTTGTCAGGTGCCTGTTCCTGAACTGAATGCTGCATGCCTACTGACTTGAAGCCTTTCTATAACTGGATAGAAGGTTCTGACAGCAGACAGAAGTGAGAAGCTGTTGGTGACATCTTCGAGAGGAATGAGGACTAGCTCACAAATTCGCAGCTTCTCAGTCAGGAAAAGATGCTGAAGTCTGTAGGCAGGGGAAAACAATATGTTTAACTATTATAATAAAATTTGGGGAGCTTTATTTAATGTTATATTGTAAAAGTTAAGACATGTTACAGCATAACAAAATGTCATAGAAGAATTAGAGCTGAGAAATATAAACATGTACCTTATGTATAAGAATATACATATATCTGTATAGATCCCCTCTATATGTTTATTGATGACACAGGGAAAATATTTTGTACTAATAAAGTATATTTTAGTATAGCCTCAATGTTTTCATTGGATTTTAAGATACATATCTTTATTTAAAGTTTTAATATATGGAAATTAACTAGACAGTGTCTTTAAACACAAGGTATTCTTTCATCATAGTTAACATGATGAGTAAATAGGGAACTGTATTCCACTTCTACAATATTCCAACTGTTTTCTCCAGCTCCCTAACACTTGCTGACACATCAGTGCAAACATTTAAAGATGCTCTCTCTCCTGTGAGATCCTGCCAAACAGACCTCTAAATAAGCCGTCATCTTCCCTCCTCAAACCAAGGTTTTGGTTGTATTTCCCTTACTGCTTCTTACATGATTAAAACTTTCCCATCCTCAGACTCAGGGCAGCCAGGAGGTCATCAGCTTTCACAACCCTGTTCATCCCTGTAGCCATCCATTAGCTAAGGTCAAGTCCCAAGCACCTCTTAGAGCATCAGCACTTCCACCTTCAGATTTCTACTGACCTGTTGACTTTTAAAGAACAATTTATGAGATTTTAATAGCATTTATTAGGTAGATTTTCCCCTAATGGGTAATAAACTAATTGCAAAATTCTTACCTGATTATTTCAGCCTGGGGCATGGAGAAGTCTGCTTTTATTAGCTGATTGCATTCAGGCAGTTGAGCTGTTTCCAACATAGCACTTAATTTTAGCACTTAGAGGAAAAGTTCTAGTAAAATTCTTTATTACTGCAAGGTATTTTTGGTTTTACTACTATTTCCTTTATGAATTCTCTTTCTCTGTGATTCTTTTATTTCTGGATAGCTTCAGACTAGAATAATTGAAAGTTTTTTCATATAATTTTTCATTAAAGGTAGCAGCAAGAACTCCCATTATATGTTAATCATTTTTCCTGAATAGAAATACAAAATGAACATATATTCATGTTCATTAATTATAAGCGGGCTTGTCTGGTCCTTGATGACAGCAAATGATAAAAGGGTAACATCAGTAACTTTCAGCATTTAACTATTATAATGCCCAGGTGGAGCATCATAGTAACAATACCCTTTTTCTTTGCACCTTTTAACATGCCCTGAGCACCCATTCCCATATGCTGATTTCTAACCAAACAATGAATGAAAAGCAACAGGAAACAAAATTTAGAGAAAGGGGAAAAGGGAAAAATATTTTAGCTGTCTGCTATCTATTTCACTTTATTTNTTTTTCCTTTTTTTTCTTTTTTTTTTTTTTTTTTTTTTTTTTTTTTGAAGAAGCATCTGGAGAATCATTGCAAATAAATTACAGTTTGGGAAAAAACTTTCTTACCTACCCTGAATTCCTCTATGCTTCTTAGCACTTCTAATACTGAAGTACGATAAGGATATGCAGAGGTGATTTAGCACTGAGCCTAACTGCTGGACTATGTTCAGAGTTGAAATGGGAGCCAGAAATATTTATGCTGCAAAAGATCAGCAAGCAAAATGAATAGTAGTGAGCAAATAAAAGCAAATGGTACTGTCCTTATTAAATTTTTCATTTGTAGGAACATTAGTGGTTATGAACTTCATGCTGGATGCTGCACAAGCAAAATGTAAAGATGACTTGCCACAGAAAGATCCCCATCCCAGGAAACAGGCAAAGAGATTTAGTCAAAAGCACAAGGAGAACGAGGAAGGCAGCATCACCTGCTGAACAGCAGCTGTGGTACAATTGTACCACAATTGTATCAACAGCTCCTGGCAGTTTGGTTTCACAGTCCACCAGCTCCTGTCCTTGACTGCTATCTTGCCTCCAGCAGGAAAGACAATTGACTCTTCTGCTGACTATGTGGTTAAGCATCCTCTCTCTGGCTTCCTTTCTTCTCATGTTCCTTTCTTTCCTGCTTAAGAGACCAAATAACTCTCTCCATTCTTGCTGTCGTACAGCACCTCCAAAAGAGATCAATCTGCTCAAAGGTTGAATCTGCCATCAGTACTGCTGTACAATTTAAAGAATTATTATGGCATTAAACCCTAACATCAGCTTGATTCTTATTTTCTCTTAAACAGATGGTAGTGCATCGAGCAGTTAAATTTCACTGCAACAAAATTGACATTCTGTTTAAAGTTTCTATTCCTCAAGTGAATCGATAAAATGAAATGCTGTGTTGGAGGAAAATTCTTTGCAAATGGCTATGCATTTGTAACTTATCCAGAGCAAAGGGCTCTTGATGATGACCCCTAATTTTCAAGGGTTTGGATCGTGAAGTATCACTAGAGTTTATGTGCAAATAAATGAGGACAATGACAGGGGGAAACGAACAGAATTAATGGCTGAACACTCAGCATAGCAAGTGCACATTAAGTGTTTCACAAAGACTTTCTACTCATTTGCAGCTTAAATATCCTTTACCCTCTTCTCTTTGTGCTTCACTTACACATTTTCTCACACTGATTTTTTTTTAATAATCCTGTGCACCAGTTAGAGCAGTCATAAGAGAAAGAGTGATTTTTGTGTATATAAAAATTCTTGTTCCCAGTCAGATGTACATGTACAATTGTTAAATGCAAATAGGTGCAAAACATAAGTTTCCTAATAAAATTGAACTAGCAAGACTGAACCACTCAATAGTACTGCCAGAAGGAAAGTGAAGTCTTCTAGCCTGCAGTCCAGTCTCAGAGCCTCTGCACTGGATGCCACTGGACCTGGTTCCCAGCTGCCATTTCCTGCACATCTTTGCCATCGGGTTTGTGCCAAAAAAACCATCAGGTTTGTGGGGCCATTCTACAGGGCTGTAATGACATCCCAAACTCTTGCACTGTCTCGCCACTGATGGGTAAAACAGAGTGAGGCCAAGACTGGCCTGTGGGGTTTTGTACAGATTTCAGTCTTTCATAGAGGCTGGATGTCCCCATTCTGACCTGACAATGTTTAGGAAAATGCCCTGAACAAGCTTCTGCCCACACATGCCAGAACAGAATTCACTATGAGCAGGATGTATTATAGTCATGGCTGGAAGCTTCTGTTTTCATCAATTTAATTATGTAATTCCTTTAAAAAATTAATAAGCTGTTGCCACAAGAAAATACTCAATGGGCAGTGAGTCTTACTCATCTTTAGCAAAATTGGAAGCTAAGAATAAGCACACACATATTTCTGGCTTTTGTATGAGGCCTAGATTGCACTGGAATACAAAGAAGAACATTTAAGGGAAAAAGCAAGGGTTGCTGTTTTGGCCTCACTTAAAATCTCAGTAGCTGAAGGACAGATCTATTTTGCTGCATGAATACTGAACTCTATCTCTGTACAACAAGGTAAGATTTACATCTGAACTTCCAGAGATTTCACTTGTGTTCAGGTCCAGCCATACCTGGAATAAATTAGAGCCCACAGCTAGTGTGGCCGAGTCATCATTAAAGAGATGCTCCCAACATCCCATGGGAAGAGGTAAGACTTGATCCCCCGTGTTAGACAAATGTGACTTCTTAATCCTGAGTCACGACCAAATCAGGGGACACAAAACACACTTTCTTAACTCTGTATTGTCCCTTGCAGATGTGGCTGTTTTTTCTTACAAAGCTTTAGCTGTGCAAAGGTCCTCGTAAAGGCTTCAACTTCTGCTACGTTAGACTCCATCATACATACTCCTTGGTTGTTGAGGAGAATGGGAACTTATATTTCAGGACATTATGGTGCTATACATTGAAAAGCTTTAGGCTCTTTTATTTAGGGATAGGCATTGAACAAAGCTCAGCAACCATCCCAGTGTGCCTTGAAAAAGGCTCCAAGCCCCAGATTCTGGTCGTGTTGCCTGTAGCCTCTATCACCCATGTTTAGGAGGAAGTTCAGTGCCTGAACATTATGCATTTAGTGTGTTGCAGATCCACCAGGCCAGAGGAAGGTGACACTGTGTCCTGCTCTACTACGGCTCACAACACCAGCTCGTGGGAGTTTTTATGGAAAAGAAGTGTGGAGACAAACCTCAAACAGAGCAAGTACAGAAACCCCAAAACTGTCACTCCAATGGACTGTTGCCAGTGTGACTAGCTAGACAAACACACTCTGAGACTTGAGGGGCAGGTTGAGAAATACTAAGTACGTGGACATGAGTAGAGGAGTCTGTTGAACCACCATGAATGCATACTGTGTTTGAGTAAAGTATGCATTAAAGTGTTTTAGGGGAAGAGGTAACAAGATAGAGCCTAGAAGTCATAGCCTGAAGTTCCCCCCCACCACCTAATCATGTGAGAACACTTTGAGAAGTGCCTTTTACAGACAGTGATTCATGAAGCCAACAAGCCACAATTGTAGGATGGACATCAAAGTGCCTCCTGTGATCAGCACCTGACCTGCTTACCCTCAGTGCTGCACATGGGCAAAAGCTTTAGCAAAAAAATTACCTTTTCCCCTTTTCTGTAGCCTTCAAGTCCTGGGTGGAGTAGGAACATTGATCTGCTTGTTCTTGGAGTTCTGCTGGATGCCCTGCCACAGCTGTGCCACCAGCCTGGCCCTGCTCCCTACGTCTCCCCACTCCCACTCTCCGTAGCCCTTCTGTCTCTGTCACAGCCTACCAGCCACATAAGATCACAGCACAGACTCACAAGCTGCATATCTGCTGGAGAGCCTTAAAAGCATTCATTGAACATTTATAACTGTGTCCTGCTGCAGCTGCTGGTGTGGCTGTACCTCTGGGATGGATGGGCATAGAGCAAACAGTGCTGCATCAGGGAGAGGTGGCATGGGGCTTCCTCAAGCCTGCTGCCAGCAGAGAGGCTTTCTGCTGATAAGCATTACTTCTGCTCAGTTACTTTTTTTCATAGCTCCCATCAGACATGTTTGAGTATTTCTTGTGGCCGCTGACCCAAACAAACCATGTTTTTGTCTGGCTCCAAACTTTTTGAATGCAATTGAAAAAAAAAAAAAAGCCACAACAAACTACACTACATGTTATTTCACTTCTGGTATGGTATTCAGGCCTTCAGTCCCTCCTGGGAGCCAAGCCTCTTGTAAATATGATTATGATAAATATTTCAGTTGTATGGCATGTGGTCCATTACACAAAACCTTGCGTGACCAGGGACCAGGGCTGACAGGGCAGATAGGGCCAGCAGCTCTCCCAGGCGACTGCCCAAACAGGGCTAAGTGCTGCTGCCGGCTGGTGCTCAGACAGCGAGCAACAAAGCACTTTGAGCAGCTCAGTAAACCCAAATCCCATGTTCAATTATGGGTAGAGAATGTCTGTTTTGACTGAAACTCTCGAAATAGCTTTGTTTACTTTTCTAAGTGAGAAAGCTTTGGAAATGTGTTATTTTTGTTGCCTTACAACCTGGGACAAATGCTGCTCTCCTCCCTTCACTGCTCTTGGGAAACTGATTTTCAGCTGAAATTCACTTTGCCAGCTAATGAAGGAGGCTGCATTAAATGGCAGTAGCACCAACAGGACACAGATGGTGCATTACCACACCCCTGGAGACCAGCCAGGAGGGATCCCACTCAGCCTCATCTGCACCAGGCGAGCAGAGAATCGCTCTTTGCCCTGAGGGTCTCTTTCATCAGCAGGATCCCACGGGGACACCCTGCTCACTTCTATTCAGTTCTCCTTCTTGACAGCAGTAACACAGAGAGGAGTTGGCACGAATGTTTTACCAAAGGAGCTTTGGCATGGGTAGATCTTGGAAACCCAAACTCCCTTGAGCACAAGTGCACATATATATTTGTTATATAGTTTGTGAAGTGCACATATGTATTTGTTATATAGTTTGTGAAGTGCAGCTCTGGCAGCGTCCTGACCAGTATCCCAGCTGTGGGAACTGAAGAGTAGCAGGAGCTTTTCAGCTGTGTTTTCAGGTGCTCTCTAACCTGGAGTTCCACTCCTCATGCTTGGACTTTTGTGGTGCAGATCCTGATCAATCCTGACTTGCCTCTGGGATGTTTCCTGATGTGGGAGGCACTGGGAGAGGAGGAAATCTGAATGGACAATGCCCAGGGAAACATGGGTGATGCTGCTGCTTCACACAGGGAATGAGAAATGGAGGCTAACAGGGGAGGCTGCTGAGGAGTGGGATAGGCAGCATCAGTGAAGAGAGTGCAGTGGCAGACACAAGTCCTTTCTATCCACTCCCATCTGTATGCTTTTTTCCTGGACACTTTTGCCAGCATTAGGGCTGTGTGTTTGGCCATTGTAACTAGCAACAGCCTTGTATTTCTACATATAAATTTCAATTGTATTTCAATTTCCATTGTATTTCTTCCCTGATGGGAAGTAATTGTTTATATATTATTGCAGGAAGGCAATGAGACTCAGATTCCCCCTGAATAAACGGAATCATTATTATTACTGCTGTTGTTATTATTATTTATTATCTATTCAGTGCATCCTATATTTTTAAAAAAGGAAGCACAGAGATGCGACAGGGACAGAAAATCCATGGTAAATACCTGGCAAGTGCTGGGAACAAAATATGGTGCAGTAACTCTTGCTGTAAATCTTGCCAGAGGGAGTACTTTCCATGAAAATACAAAAGTTAAAAACAAATACGTAGCAACAAAGGAAGTTTTAATTAAATGAATATACAGAGCAAGTAAGAAAAAAGCTTAATTCTGGCACCTAAACAAAAGCATGAAGAAAAACTTAAGATAAAAGCATTACTGTAATTAAAAGGTGACAGAAAAGGGACCAAACCCAGCTAAGAAAAGGTTGTTTGGAGTTATCCACTCAAGAACAAAAAGTCTTGGAGAAAATTTGGCTTGCTTATGCTTGCTGGAGGAGCTGTAGATAGTGGCTCTGAATGTTTATGTCTGCTCTCCAGAAACAGTATTATTGTAAGATTATTTTGCTAATTGTATGACATTCCATAATCTGTTTTTGCTAGACATGGTACAGCAACTGTGATGATATCAGGCAGTCATGATTTGATTATGATGCTTAAATGTTCTCAAAAGCATGGCTCTTCAACTGTGTAACAGCAAACTCAGAGCATCTGTGGTGCAATAGTCTTGTGGAAAATGCAGTTCAAACTGCTAAAAGCATGCTTTAAAATTCAAGCTAGAACTTGGCACTGTTAAATTACTACATGGCACCCTGGAAACTGGCACTGCCACTTGAAAATAGATTCTCACTCACTGAAGAGTTGTTTAATTGAAATCTTTAGTATCAGAAAGGTTAAAAAAGTTTCACAGTCAGGGGAAGATATGTGTGTCTGTGTAAAGTATTTTGTAAAACAAGGCCCAAGAGACAGTGTCCTCTTTTGAAGTGATTTTTTTTTTTTTTACTCTAGTGGATACCTTTCAAAACAGTAAAAAATAAATAAAAGTATCAATAATAAAAGTGTCAATTTAAGTAATGCTTTTCATTTAGAGCAGTAGAAGTAAATTTTCTGCCAGTCTCTGCCAGCACCTTCAGTCACCTATGTGCTGTTCCTGACTTTGTTATCATTTTCCCTGCCCATCACCCTCCTGCTAAGCACAGTTACAGGCTGGTAAGATCCCTAGTCCTGATGTTTAGCATGAAATAACACGTAACTCTTTGAATATCGCTGCACAGCTTCTTGGTGCTTGCTTTTTCTCTGTCAAAGCAGCAGGAATCTAAATGAATGCAAGTCTCAATTCTCAGTGCAGCACAGGTGGATACGTGATGTCACCTTCCAAGGGCACCAAGGTATGTTCCTCACTCCTTCCTACCTGTTAGGCTGCTTGTTCAATGTTAAGGGCACCAGGAGTGTGCAAGTTAAATACAAGAAGTATTTTCAGTCTAGGGAATCTGGAAGCAATGCCAAGGGATGCCCCATCCCTCAAAATGTTCAAGATCAAGTCAGATGGGGCCCTGAGGAACCTGAAGTAGTGGTTGGTGTCCCTGGTAAGGTTGTGGAGGGTGGAACCAGATGATCTTCTTTAAGGTCCCTTTAAATGCAAGCAATTCTGTGATTCTATGATTTAAAAATGCAAGAGGGGTAATTGTGTCCAGTTTTCTGACAGAAAAGATATTGCCCAAGTATTTCCATATAGTGTAGCCAAATAATTGTATTCCTGGCTCAATTTAATGATTAACTGATCCAGAACTGGAATGTTGCCCAAATATGTGTCTTCCCCTCTTTTAGGATGTAACTGACTGACTGTCTGGAAGTTATTTATAAAACAGCAGGTTTGTATTTGGGAGTTTGAGAGTAACTTGCCTTCTGTCAGCTGAAGAAGAAAAGTTCTTCCTTTGTAGCTCATGCTCTATTTGTTTCTAATCTGTCAAAAAAAGACAAGATTAAAGGCTTGGAGTACAGTCATTAATTTTATGGAAAGCTGTTCAGACTGCTGTAGTAAAAATTGTAAAAAATGTGAGTCTAGAGAAAGGAGTACGAACATGGAAAAAAATAGGGAAGCTATTTTTATAGGCCACGTTTGATTTTTTTACCCTTGAAAGTTGCATCTATAATATTAGTTTGATTTGGAGAGGAGAAGAATAAATCAGAAACTGATATGCTGGGGTCTAGCTGCCTAAGTGTGTTTTGTTCAAATGCAAAAATACCATTGTACTATAAAGCTGTCTATTTCTGCAGGGTGTTTAAGGCTACCCAGGATTTTCTGACTGATAGAAAGTTACAGAGCTTGTGCTTACTGCAAGGAATATTCCCTAATTCCTCTGCCTTGATGTTTCTTACTAGTGAATGTCTGAAGCTGGAGAGATTCTTGAATTCCCTTTTAAGTCAGCAGGGAATTGGGGTATTTAAATTTATCTGCAGATTAGAGCCCATTGCTCTAAGGTTCAGGTCATTTGATATCCCTGGCACCTGCAGATATGCACTCAGCAGTACTGATCAGCACTGACAAGCAATCCATAGAGCAGGCAGCTTCCTGGAGCTTTCACAGGCTTTTCACGTGCTACAGAATTATGGAGCTATGCAGATATTCAGGCTGCCCTCACAGCTGTTAGTGCTGTGGTTGGGAAGAGCCACAATGGCTTCTGTCCTGGGTTTGGTGTTCCCGTTTCAATTTGTAATTGCCTTCATTATTTCTTTTCCAAATACTTTATTATTGTCAGGTGTTTATATTTCACCAATATTTTTTTCAGTTATCAGTCACTGAAATGCCAGGAATGTGAATAGTTAGTGCTCACATCCATGTTTATCTTGGGCATCAGAATACATATATATATATTTTGAACTAAGCAAGGAAGATTTTAACTGCAGTAAGTTTTCAATCCATTAGAAGAAAAGTAGAGAAATATAGTAAGTTATACCCTTTCTATATGTATAATTCTGTCTTTGGAAAGACTTGCATTTGCAAGTGTGTTAAGCAGGTCATAAATGCTTCCTGGGAGATGGGAAGATTTAAAGCATATTCCAAACCAAAGACTCTTTGTGAGAGCCTTTTAGAACACCACAGCTCTGAATTTGGCTGCTGAATGGACTGCAATCATTATTATTGCATCTTTTAGTTATAGAGAGAGACACAATAAGTGAGTCATGACATTACAATCAATGCCTACCTACTAAGGAAGCCTTTGGGCAGACCTTGCCCTCTGTAAGGTGTAAGCTGTAGCAGAGTCTAATTTTCTCCTGCAGACCATGCTGGGGCAGCCACAGCTCCTACCTCTCCCCCTCTTCCTTCTCTGTCTGGCAGGGAGCTTCATGTGTTCCCTGAGGCTTTGCAGAGCTGCAGCAGGGAAGTGGGAGGAGAAGGAGGAGGGGGTAGAGGGGCAGGATCCCAAGGGTCTCCCTGTGGCCGGGTGCTGTTCCTCACCTGTCTTTCCTGGAGGGAATGGATGCTCTGTGTCCATGTGCCCATTGTCCCCAAATCTGGGCTGATCCCCAGCACACCGTGTGAGGACAGGGCTTTCCTTCCTGCCTGGCAGACCTGGATGGAGAGGCCAGGCAAAGAGCTCTACCTCACTTTTCTCGTTTACATGGAAACATCTCTATCCTGGTAAATAGAACTATTCTAAAATTTCTGTAGTAAAATGCTGAGAATTAGATTCTCTTTATATTCGGGGTAATCACGCAGTACTTCACGAGTGTCCAAAATTTAATGTGGCTTATTTTTCTTTCTCGTGTTTAGGGGGAGGCACATTATGTATGTTGCAATAAAATGCAGCCCTCCAAAAGCAATCAAATCCTAAGTATCAGGATAGGTAATAAAAATAATTATTATTCACAGTCCTAGGATGATTGCATAAAATAATGTTCAGTACTAGATCAAATATGAAAGAAAATGCTAGGTCACAAATCCTTTAAATGAGTCTTTTTGCAGAAAAAAAAGGCCCATTATCAGAAAAATTAAAAAAACAAAACAACAAAAAAAAAAACAAACCTGATGCAAGTCTGAAAATTACTATGTATTCCTCTATTGAATGTAAAACTGACAGAAGAGCAATTTCTAAGCCTCTGATGAATGATCCTTTCTGACCTTCTGAAATGTCTGTCTTCTGAATAAACATTAGAAACTGTAGATAATTTATGAGAATTAGGATATATTGCCCAAGGTGCACTCATGAGTGATTAAATGATCTCTGTAAACTGATTTGCCATGCATATGACTTGTGTGTGGGAGTAAGTAAATGGCTCATTGCACTGATAATGGGACTACGTTTTTATTACAAATTCTGTTGAAATTGAAACAGGCTGCATTCAGCCAGATACCAAAGGACTTAAAACAAATTCCAGACAGAAACCAGGTCTTACCCTAGTACATGTCCTAACTACTAAACATCAACATTTTTCTGTTATGCTGCCTAAAACTTCCTTTCTATTTAATGAGTCTTTTGGTACCTCTGGGTAATTACATTTTGTACTAAAGACAGACAGGTCCAGAAGGACCTCACAGGTCTAAGTGAGGGAATTTAAAAAAGGGCCTACAGTCATAAATAAAGATCACTCTGTTAAAGTGAAGTTCCTCTAGAGAAAACGTAATCTGTGCCTGTGGGATGCTGAGCTCAACAGTGGCAGTTGCAGCTCTAGGAGGTGATGCTGATGTTGCTGGTTCTGTGGAACCATAGGCAGCAATGTGCCCTCAGAGTGCTGCGTGTTGGGAGCGTGGTAGGACTAGGCTGGATACTGGCTGGGTTTTCCCTATCAGCATCCCATACTTCAGCTGTGTTTACTCACTGTCAAACAAGCTGACAAAACCTTCCAGTGCTGTTGTTGAACAATAGGATTCGCTGGAGTGGTTGCAAATTCTGTATTTCCTATAACCTGTAGATTTCCTTGTATGCAGATGAGGACTGGCTGAGCATGATGTCTGTATAAAATCCCTGGGTGAGACACCAGCTTACCATCGGGTATCATGTGTTGACCTAGGCTTCTAATACAGCTTGCAAACCCCAGTGTATTAATTGTGAGAATTAACGATGAACATCTGATGTTACAGTGTCTAACCCCTTGGCATCCATATTCTTTCTGGTTATATTTCCTCATGTTGGCAACATTCAGTCAGTTTTGTTTTCCCCAGACTCCTATCTTGCAGAGAGGTTCCAGATGCTTAGTGGGATGTTTATTGTGATGGCTGGATTGTTTTACTGTGCTTTTTGTAAAGGGTTGGAACCCTGACTGTGCACTGATACGGAACTTTCCCCATCCTTACTCTGTGTTCACATAAAATTTAATGTCTCTGGGGTATAGATTGAACAGGAGTAATGGTTTTAAATATATATACCTGTGTGTTTTCTGTAGCAATGTGAATAATTAGTTTGTCATTTGCCAGGTTCAGCATATTTCACAGCCACAAATATAAAAATATTAAACTATCCATTAATAAAAAATCAAAATCTTTGAAGTTTTAAAATAAAAGTCTAGAAAGATAATGTTTATTCCCAAGAAATTAGGATTGAAAATGTATGCATGACTTAAAGCTACTGTCAAGTGATTTCTTGCTTAATTGGCTGTAAAACATTAACTGAGTGTTCTACATTCAGCCTTCAGTAACAAAGCAGAATATGCATACTCTATATTATGCATATGTAATAAATAGTTATGTATGATCTATATTATGCATAATCTATTATGCATAACATGCATAATCTATATTAGGAAAAGCCATTATAACTGCATATCCAGATTATAGATACATCTTCTTTCACTCAATAGAAAACAGTTTTGTGTACTTAACCAAATCTTATTATTTCAGCAGCAGAGCAACACATTCCCAGGTTTGCAGGAGGATGTAAAAATGTCACCTTGTCTAAATCTGTGTGTATTTAATATCAGTTCCAAGAAATGTCTATCTTCATTTATCCAGATACATACAGAGATCTGCAGAACACTAGGTACTTGGGCAGCATTCTGATTCTGGTTGGAGCTTTATCTGATGAATCATAGATTTAGGGAATATCCTGAGTCAGAAGGGACCCACAAGGATTCTCAGGTCCACCTGCTGGCCTTGTACAGAACGGCCTCAGCATTCACACTGTGTGCT
>VWZN01003841.1:352262-395490 GCA_013396955.1 Regulus satrapa | reverse complement strand
TAATTTCTTTACATTTTAATATATATTAGTAACTTTAGTTGTGATTATGACATGCAATTCCTAAAAATACAATGGAAAATGCTTAAGCCAGAAAAACTATTCCTAAAAACTCTTTATAAAAATATTGTCTTTTACTTTGAAAAATTTGGCAATGACCATGTAAACCAACTGATCATATTTTCTTGTTAGATATATTTATTTACTTTAACAATTAAAACATTAATTTTAAAAAGTATCAGCATCTGTCATGACCCTAATTTTCTCCAGCCAGAAAATTTGCAAACTATTTTGCAAATCATTCACTTTTACTCTGTTGATGCATAGTTCCTTTATAGAGAAATAGGATGTTTATCTGTGTAGAACAACTCTGTAAGTATGTTGGAAGCAGATAGTGTATTAGGCAGATAGGTACCGTATTGAGTACAAATCCCAACATCATAATTCAGATTGATTAAGTTTTAGCTAGGACCATTCAGCCATATGTTTAATTTGTTCCTACTGCTTTGTTATATTTGAGAGCCTCACTGGCCACTAATGTCACTGAGAAATTTTAGATTATTAACTTTATTAGACTAAAGCAGAACTGAGATGCTGAGAAACAAAGGATCCAAGTTACAGTCAGTTGAGAAATTAAAATATTTTGTCAGCTTCAGCTAACCTTGGATCACACCCAAGCTTATATTCGAGGCCTGAAAGGCTATCATTGGAGAGAGTCTCTTAAACAAAAAATTATATGATAATTCAAGGATAATAGTATTTTTAATTAGTGGAAGTGATAAAACTGTAGTTTGAAATACCAGGAATGCTGAAATGTCAGTAGTTGTACTAAACAGTCACCACCACCGCCAACAAAAAATCATCAGTAGTTATCTCCAAAAAAATACAATTATCCTGACACAGTTTCTCTTACTACTTCTTACTATTCTCATTTCTTACATATACTAATTGAATAGTATTTGATTTGTGACTACAACAGAGTTACTATTCCAGAAGCCCTCGGGTATGTATGCGTGTATTAAGACCATTTCCTTGCTGCAGACACTTTCATAAAATAATATCAGCAAAGAATTCCTGTAGTGAATGCATCCATGCATCTGTTTCATGGACTTCTCTCAGGAAAATTGTATCCTCACAGCAAGGTTTTGTACAGCATCTCTGACTGAAAGGCTGCAGGACTGATCTAACATTAGTACACAAAATATTGCACACACATATTGCTGAAAATGTGAATGCTAAGTTGGCAATGTATTACAAAAAGCCTGGTAGACCTTAGCTGATATGATTTAGCTCTTAGAGAACTTACTATGGACTTATATATTGAGGGTGACACTAAGAAATTCTAACATTTTAGTAATTTTTAAGGATTTTTTTATCCTCTTTGATATTTTTANAGAAGTAAGAGACCAATCAGAAAAGGCTACGCCTGTGTGAGATACACATTTTAAATTGGAAAACCTGGAAAAGAGGGAACTCTTTTCCTTCTGGCAGGAAGGAAGGCAAGGCCGGGAGGGCCCGGCCCCAACAGGCATTTCTCCTGGTACATTGCCAAAGAAAAAAATTACATCATACAGATTTCAAGGAAAATTAATAAAAATTAAAACTCCCAGAGAGGAATAGGGCAGCCTGTGAAAAGCCATTGGTCTGACTGCTCATGACAGGAGAGCTCTCAAAGTCAGGAGAATTCCCACAATGAGGGCAATGTGTTCTGCCCAGAGACGTGGTTTCTGTGGCAAGTACTTCTGAAGTTGGGCTTTTCTTCTTGAGGGTTTTCTGGTTGTCAAAGGCTCTTACAGGCAAGCTTTTGGCTTGAGGAGCCATTTAGCCATGACTTTAAAGAGCAGTGAAATTGCTTAATGGACATCTAGTGAGTAACAGCTGTCACCTCTCTCATGTAGCAAATTTGCATGAATTCCACCAGCTCAGAGTACAGGACTAGAGCATGACCAAGTTAATATGACTACAGGCTACTTGGTATCATGTCCTTAAATGGGGTTGGAGGCAAATAAAAAGAGAGCAGGAGTTATACACAGAGCCTAAGCTGTCTTGGCAGAAACTTTATCATAATGATTGTGCATCTGTACAAGCTCATCTTTTCCAGCGTGAAGAATCAGACTGTACAGAAGGGATTGTCAAGTGTGCTGAGTAAATAAGCTGAAAAAAGAAACACTTTCTCTGATCTCTTTCCCTCTCCGTCATCTTGGATTTCATTTGTAACAATAGCAGATAAAGCTCTCACAATTGTATATCTTACGGTCTTATATCATGCTTTAAATAACACAAAACCTGTGTCAACTCTATTAACAGCACAGCCTGGGTCAAATATGTTTGACACCCTGTTTACAGTACTTGAATGGGTATGTATTTATTTATATCATCAGGTCAAATGTTTAGCAGTGGTAATATTTCAGACACACAGAATCTTTACTTAGCTTTGCTTTTTTTGTTTGTTTGTTTGTTTTTTCTCTTTGTTTTTGGTTTTTTTTTGTTCTAGTAGGAAAGAGAGCAGGAAACTATTTGTGGGGGAATGACAGAGGATAACAGAGGGTGGTTCTCGATCTTCAGCGAGATGTTTCTAATCTTTCCAAAAAATGTCCTGCATTGAGACTAAAATCAGACACTGTTGCAATGCTGAGGCACTGTTTTCTGCTCAGTACATGTGCATAGCTGCACTGCTGTGTGCTCTACTTCTGTCTAGATAGACACACACCTTGCACAAAAGTAGGTCCAATGCTGCTGCTAGAGCTCTGTCAGTACAATCTGCTTTGTACTTTCAGGCAAAGTCTCTCAGGCACAATGGTCTCAGGCACAAATTTGGAACTAGAATTGTGAGCTAAACCGACTGGGGCTCTTCAAGAATAAGTTTTCTTAGTTTTAGTAGCTTGTGCATACCCGTGCACATCTTTTGAGGAATGTGAACTTCTATTTAGTCTTAACAGCTGTCTCTTGATATCTTGTTCTGCCCAAGACTGCAGATGGGCTGTAGATCATAATGAATTCTACTTTGGCTTTTATCAGGGCAAGTCAAAGAAATAACTCCAAAAGTATTCAACTCAAGGAAGGTGAGATCAGTCATTGAAGTGGTCCTAGAAAGTAAAAACAAAATGCATTGTTTCAGTTACTCAAAGACACTTAATAGTACCAACAGACTCATTGGAGTGCTTACAGATTACGTGTTCTGTGGAAGAAACGTGCTACAAATGACTTTCAGGAAAACAGGAAGATAAAGGTCTTGCTACATAGCAAGACACCTACAATCTAAATGATTGCAGCCAAGTTTCAGACGGAGCCACAGTTTTCATGCTGCTTCCTCTCACATACATTTTCATTCTTAAAATATAAAGGAAATAAATATTTCAGGGTCTTGACAATAAATTGCAGTGGAAAAAAAATGCCATATTCCTCCATTTCAGCTGTTTAAAATACAGACTTATTTGTGCCTACAGATTAGAAAGGGACACATGAAGAAGCCCGAAACAACCTATGGCCTTGTGGATATAAAGTAATTCCTCCCACAGGCGGTGGTGTGGAATTGGTGAGCCTGTTGGTACCTTCAGGGATGCATCCTGTGCATCATGGTCACACGTGGAATGGTCAGTGCAAAGACATATTGCTTTGTAACTATAACTTTGTAACTTTGCATTGAAAAATAAATGTTTTCTTCTGCACCATAAGGACTGAAAATATAATCAACTCAGTGCTTTGAGTCAGCCAGACTGCAAGTATCTCTAAATGGGATTTAACAGGAGCTGCTTATTTACACAAGAAGACCAATTTTTTGTTATACAGACATTCTGGTCTCTTCTATGGCTTGAAATTTTATCTAGTGAGAAGAAGTTGTTCTGGCTTGTTACCTCCAGCTGCTTTTTGATTTTATGAAATACTTATTGTCTGGAAGAGTTTTCCTGCATGTCTCAGCATGACTTATAAAACCTGGCTCATTCTTTTCTTTATTTTTCCAGGATAAAGGTAGCTAAGAAATCAGAGATTTGGGTGATGAGAAGATATGTAGGTCACTGAAGGTGAGATGAAAATGAAATGGTTCTGATTTTTAAAATAAGCATGAAACTGAAAATTTGCATTCCTCCATAGACACTTCAGAGGTGTCTGAACTTTTGCTGAACAGCACTTAATCTGTGTTTTTCCAGAGCAGGGAGACACTCCCCTGCTCTCAGCATGTCAGCTAACCCAGTGCTGGGGAACACAGTGTCATGGGAGAGAGTGGGAGCTTCAGACAAAGCTGATTAGGGAAGGGGTCCCTCTGAGTCACAAGGTGCAATAAGAACCCCCTTGCTTTTAAACTCCTTCTCAGAGAGGGCCCAGGAGAGGCTGGATCCAATCTTAAACTCATACGGTCAAAAGTCTAAGAAATTATAGACAGCAATTGAACCTTTGTACAGCTTCAGGATTAATGATGGCAAATCAGATATATTTATATAAAAAGGAATGATTTATTATGGTAAATTATTAGACAAAAAGATCTTAATCAGAATTATTTACTAGACAGTACAGAAGATAAAACCACTTGTAAAGTATTACAGGGTAATGCACTGTATCAAAGCAATTATATTAAAATAATTGTAATAGAGCTAACAAAAAGAAGCAATTATTAAAGTAAGGATAGATGTAACTCACCCATGCCAACATCTGGGGCTAGCAAAAGACATCTCTTTTGCTCAGCCTTGAGGAGAAATTCAAGGGGCATCCCCACCCAAAGGACGGTCTTCATACACATTCCAAGAAGGGATATGTTAGAAGAATCTAACCATATGAAAGTGGACTGGACTTTTAGAGTGTAAAGTGATTGACTGCCAGCCACATGTCTCCAGATCATTTTAGCAGCTTATCTGCCAAATGTCTGCCTAACTATCAGGATGTTAATTTGGAGTTGATGTGTCAGACTGGTTTTAGCATAATTCAACACTGGAACCAGCCTGATGCCCCTGTCAGTCCACCTCTGACAGCCTTATAAATAGAGTCTTGTCCACCTTGCTTGCCCACAATCCAGGGTAGAGCATCCTGCCACACATCCCTGACAATAAGAATCCCCTAATAAATTAGGATTATTGCTGAAATGTTCCTAATACTGGCCTTCCTCTAAACTCATTTGAACACAGGAGCTAGAAGCCTCAAAAAAACTTATTAATATCAATTGGTTGTTCATGTTTGGAAATCCTACCTGTTTGTAATATTTCCATGAACATGAGCACACTACTGTGAAAATCAAAATCTGAGTGTCCTTTTTCAGTGTTTTGAATTCAATATAAAGCCCTAACAATATACACTTATTTTTAATAGCCTG
This sequence comes from Regulus satrapa, assembly GCA_013396955.1. Lineage (NCBI taxonomy): Eukaryota > Metazoa > Chordata > Aves > Passeriformes > Regulidae > Regulus > Regulus satrapa. The sequence continues at coordinate 390,191 of VWZN01003841.1, read as the reverse complement.
TTCTTTGCCATGACCTTGCAAGTTAAGGATGAGAACAGTGTGTGTGCAATTTCAAATGTCTTCCTACAATGGAATGCTGCATTTCTGTTTCAAGTTCTTTGTTGTTACTTGGTCAGTCTGTTCTGAAATATTTTTCTGACTAGGGAGTGAATATCAATTGACTTTTCATGTGGTGCAGCAGAATGCTCAGTAACGTCATTGCGTACAGCCCGAGAGTTTTGGAAGTAGACCTCCTTACCTTCTGACCCTGCCTCAGGAACTGGAAGATTCTTTCTGGACTGTTTCAAGCAAGTGGCTGCAAGATTTGCTGCTAGCACTTCTAACATGAAATTTAAAACAATGGGTTTGCATTCATGCTAACATTGCTTCTCCGGGGGATATTCTGCATTTCACAGAGTAGCAATCCATTTTTCTCAACTCTAAGCTCAATTCAGCTCCAGGTGCACCAGATTTATTTTTTGTTCCGAACTGCTCTTACAAGTCTTCAAGAGCAAAAAGGGAATGCAAGAACAATAAGCAAAATATGGAAACAATGAACAATTGTAAGTATTTATATTACATTAATATCTCCTAAAACATACTACATTCTCTGTGCAATTTCTTCACATGAGTGTGTTATTGAAAATTCCTGATCCAGTCTCAGCTGTAAGCTCAGAAAATGAGCTCTGAATTTTCTTAGAACGGAATTATATACTTAGAAAATTAACTATTTCCTTTTGAAAAGCAGCTGATACTACTTATGAATAGGAACCAAACTAAAAGGAAAATGTAGCTATGGATGCCTAGGTAAAAGGGAAAATTCAGTAGGAGTGAGGGTTGAATTGAAGTCATGAGCCTATTTATCTGACCAGAACTCAGTGTGTGTAGAAGTGCAATTGTCTGAGCAGTAGGTAAGGGCAGAAATGGAAATACACAGGTCCCCCATCTCAGCTGTGAAATGGTAGCACAGACCAACTGAAGAGGATAGCAACTTTGAGGGACTATTCAAGCAAGTGAGCAAGGGGTTTTTTTACCCACTAATCCTTAGCAAAACAAAACATTAACAAAACATACCCTGTGCTCGCCATTAATTCTGAGTAAGTACCCTGTGTTGGTCATTACTGCTAAAAAATGTTGTCTTTTTCATCAAGAATAAATGTCAGTCACTATCCTTCAACCCTAGATACCCTGCTGAAGGGGTTTCTTGCTCTGCTGTGTGCTGCTGCCAACCTTCTCTTTATCTGCTCTGGATTGGTATAAGTAAACATGCTTGCAGTAATGATATGTAATATCATAATGATATGTAATATCATTACAGTAATGAGTGGATACTGAAACTTCCGTAGTCTCCCGTGGAGATCTTATGGAGAGAGACAACATTTCTGTAGGTATAGGACAACAAAGATGCTTGTTTCCCTTGGCAGATCTTAACAAAGGTATTTGTTGGTCTGAGATTCACTGAATGGTTTTGTTCTTGATCAACAGATCAGTAGTGGTACCTTCACTTAATTCCTCACCACATTCACAGGCAGCTTCACAATCTGGCAAGTTTTGGACACATTTTATCTCATTTGTCATTACAAATTGTGTGCAAAACTTAGTCCGTGCTTATGTACCACAGTTGTCCTTGTTCAAAAAGGAAGAAAGAAATTAAAAGCATAAAATAGTTTAATTTACCTAACTGATACTGGAAGTTAAGATGTTTAAGTGCTCTACACTTCACAAAGAAGTTGGCTCATAAAAGTCATCCCTATGCCAGTGTTTGCAGGTATAGAAGGAATTGCTATTCCTGCAGTTGTTCTAACCTGTTGACAGATAATATCCACAAATGTCATATGGCAAGACTTAACCTCCACTATGAGAAAAGCTGCTGTTTGGCAGCTAGACACTGAAGAAAATCCTTGTAAAAATGAGATAGTCCTAATTTGTGTTCCTCTCTGATGCCTCAGGCAATCTTTGTCATTGGCAGCTAAACCACCTGGCCTGCCTGTATAAGCATATAACAAATCAGGGGAAGGAAGGGAAGAAGCAGCCCATAAAGCTTTTCTCTCACTCCCTAAGGTTTGCTATGCAGTCCACTTGACAGACACTGTGATTAAACCAGTAACCCAGTCTGGAATCTGGTGATAAGAGGAGAGAGTTTCATTTTGTATACTGTAGTAATAATTACATTTAATATAACTTTCCCAAAGGTCCTCAGTTGATGTCAGTTCTTCCAACACTGTTGCATGTGACTGGAAGTTTATATATGATCAAGATGACCAAGACAGCTGAAAAGTCATGCAGCATTGCAAATATGCTCCTTTTCATGCTGCTGCTGTCAAATGTGGCCAAGCTTAAAGATTCAAGGGTGTGATCTGCATTTTTTAGTACATGTGCAGTACTTTTTCTTAATGACCCACTACACATAAATACCTTTTTTACCTCAAAGATTGAGGGGCTCACCTACAGAATTTTTGTTTGCTTGGGCTTTTTTTTTCCTTTTTCTGGAAATATCTATAACATCAAGCTATGTCTTTAAGGAAGAGCTATCTCAAAGCTGTAGTTCACACTGATGCTCAGATGCTTTTCTTTTGTAAGCTGATGTCTTATTCCTTGGACACAAATCAGCCTCAGCTGCAATGCTGAATTTTTTCTCACTGCTGTATCTAAAGAGAGGACATCTATTGACTGAATCTAGCCCACTGGAGAATTGATGAACTGTTTTCAGGTGGATCCAGGAATGAATGGGACTTCCCAGTAGCAACCTTCAGGGAACTATTTTACACCTGCTGCTAATCATTCATAGGTGCAGAACAGACTGCAGACCAAGCGGGTGGATGGAAGACAAGATTTATTGATCTCTTTTTCCAGTCTTATTGAAGTGAATTATAGTCACCCAGTTAGTAATCCCTCTAAATTAAGTAGTAGGGAACTTGTTTATAGTTGGACTTTGCGATAGAGGTAAAAGCATAAGAGCAGGTCTTTAACCTTTGAGGACACACATGTATTTGGTTGCCTGGATTAATTTACAGATTAATCTCTGGTTCAGCTTCCTGTTTCAGTAGTGTCTTGGAAGGCAACTCACAGTTCAGCAGCACTGACAAGTGTCAGTGATGTAGCGCACTGGATGGCAATGCTATTAATTTTTTGAGTTCTCTGGAATGAATACAAGTAAATTCATAGGAAACAAATCTAGTCTTATATTCTTTAGAAATTGTCAGGTGTATGTTATGGGTCCTATAATTCAAGAACAGTTGGTTTTCAGTTTGCAGAGACTCTTTGGTGTGAAATGGGAATTGTCCTTTCGGCAAGAGACAAAAAATCTTGAGACAATAACTTTAGAAGGCATTAAAATCACATATGAATTACAACACCAGCAGACTTCAGAAGTTTTTCTGTTCATGAAAGGCAAATTTATTAACTGCAGTATAAAGGCAGAGTTCAAGCAATGTGTTTCCCTTAAGGTTGGAGACCTGCTAATTAAAGATAAGGCTTTAATGGTATGTGTACAATGCAAAACAGTTATAAGATAAAAGCTGCATATCTATAATTTTCAGTCCATGCAAGGGATACAGTTTGAGCAGAGACGAAACATCTATGGACAAGCTAAGTCTGCTTTGGTCAGTAACTGATTGACATTGCTTGACACTGACCTACAACGTCATGAAGCTACAATGTCTCCTGAGCTTATATTGTCTAATGCATGAAACAAACACAACAACTCCAGAATATTCCCCTTTTCTGCTGCAGCCACCTTTTACTTTTTGATGAGGTCTGGCGTAAAGAGTGTGCAGTGGGTGTGCACTTGCACTCTACTTGTCCTTTCTGTTTCTGCTGTCAGAAATCTGGGGAAAAAAGGAAAGAAGATGAGCATACTATCCAATACTTTGATCTTGTTCAGGTCATCCCTGGTGGGGCTATTGAGGTCATCTGCTCCCATACTGTTTGTTGCAAACCACTGAGTGAGCAGCACTGTCACTTGGGCCATCAGTGATGCCATCTCGTACCTACAGTGAACCATGAAAGAAAAATTACTTATACCAAGAAAAATGGCTTATATCTTGGGGAACAGATGGAGAGAAAATAGTCATGGCCAAAATGAAAGAAATCAGTATTTATCGCTGCGGCTTCTGTAAGTGCAGAGGCTGTTTCTTTATGCAATGGGCACTAATCCCAAGCATTCATTTTTCTGGTGGCTGTGGCATCAGGCAAGGTGAGCTGGAATGAACATGCCATTTAGTGCTGCCTCCCACACACCCCAAGAGCCAGCTCTGCTCTCCTGCAGGCAGTTCTGCTCTGCTGCCCCTGGCTGGCTGCTCCGTACAGAGCTGCTGCTGCTGACAGACCCAGGGAAGCTGCTGCCATGATAGCCTGCTCTGGGATCACATTCCTTCTCCATCTGGAGCCTGCACATTGATGAGCCTGCTGCTGCTGTTTGTTACTGCTTATCGCTGCCCTAACATTTCCAGTGGGATTCTCCTCTTTCTGTGACACTTGAGCTTCCCTCTGGAGGGGCTTTGTAGTGTAGAGATGCCCAGCTTGGTTGCAGTGGTCCCTCAACTAACCTCTGCCAAAACAGGACAAATGCAGGAGGAATGTAATTAGTTTGCTGCCCAGAAAAGTGAGTCTCAAAGCCAGAATCACCTCTGCAGACTCACGAGAAAAGGCTGCCTTGTGAGCAGTCTTCCATTTTACCCATGCATACATTTGCCACCTTGCTTTGCTCACATCCTTCACTTGCTTTGTCCTCTCAAATTTTTTCTCTTTTCAGTAATTATGACTAATGTTGTCTTCCTTCACTCACCTTCCTTTTTTTTTCATGGACTAAAGGGGTTTTTTTCCGATGCTCTGCAGTCTCCTCTAACATAATTCCCTGAGCAGTACTGTGTATAAATACAGGGGCTATCTCAATATCTGTTTGCCATGAAAACACTAAATACCAATCTTTTTTGGTGGTAGCATTATGTGCTGAGAGAGTAAATTTGTGAAGCTTATTTTTCCAACATAGACAGTAGGTTATTTTTACCTTGCACTCCACTTGCTGCATACTTCACTGCACTGAATTTTTCCAAAGCTAATTAGATGCTGGAATGGAAAAGCCTTCATAACTTTTCTGAGAAAATGATTTAGTGGCTCCCTCCTGTTTCTGGCCAGGGCGACACTGGATTTTTTGCTTGGTTTTTTTTGTTTGTTTGTTTGTTTTGTTTGTTTGTTTGTTTTTTGTTTTTTTGTTTTTTTGGTTTTTTTTCCCGAAGAAAAGATGTAGTAGACCTTCTATGCATCACAACATCTTATACTAAAAGACATAGGATTTAAGATACACTGTAGCATTGGTTTGGGTTAGACTATTTTGTTTTTCTGAGGCAAAGAAAACGAATGCATTCCTAGATGTGAGTTTTCCAAAGCTGTGTAGAAGTGCTGAGTGCTCTGAGTGCACTCTCCCATCAGACACTGGGTTCCTGTCAAAGCTGCCTTGAAAATACTGTGTATTCAGCCTCTGCACTGAACAAATTAGCCCAAAGCACCTCCCTAATCCCTGGAGTTTAGAATAGACCAAAAGGAGTTTCTAAACAAGTTGTTTTCACTAATTACTATGATAATACTCTGGAGCAGATGACAATAAGGTGCTTCTGAGAAAGTTGCTTTCTATTTTAGCAAAATTTTGAAGCAGATAAATTTATCCTGACTTGGAGTGCTTTTTGATATGATTGACTTCCGACCTGTGATTTATTTCCATTGAGCACTGAAACACGTTGTGCAGCCATGGTATTCAAAAGAATGCCTTTCCTGAGTAGCAGTGCCTTCCTTATTTGTTTTGCAGAAAGATGAAATGTCCCCTTCCTTGTGGGAGATCATTGATTTTTCAGCGAGGAAACTCAAAGTGACTGTAGTTCATCTAAGGTCACTTTGTGAAAAATACTGATAATGACAGAGAAGAAAAATCTTTGAGCAAAGATCGTTGGTTAATGGCTTCAGAGTGTGCTTAAATGAAGTCTTGCTCCTGCACCTGCTGACATGAAGCTTTCCACTCTCAAATGTGAGACACAGTTATTCTGTATGACAATCACTTAGTGGCTACTTAAGCACCTGCTCTGTTCTTTCCCTTGTAACCTCCCTGTTATTGAAACAGGCATTGAGAGAGGAGGAGGAGACATGCATGAGTAAGTAAATAACACAGCAAACCAAAGCTTTGTACACGTTTTCTGAGTGTAAATGTAGCTGGGACCGCCACAGGTGTCCTGCAAGTACATTATTTATTTGTATTTGTGTTTGCGCTCTGTTTGGCTTTCTTGCCTCTCAGAATCTGCAGGCTGGTTTGACAAGCGTGCAGAGCTGTGAACGCAGCTGGCTGAAATCCCATTTTTCTTCTACTTATTTAAGTAAGGAAATAACATGACATCTTGTTTTGCCCAGCAATGGAGGAATCTCCCTGCCTTGGAGGAGATTTGATAGATCTTACTTGCATGGAGTGTTAGATAAACAACTGTTTTTGATACTTGGTTGGTTCCAGGATAAACCTACTCTCTCTTTGGGCAGAATTATGGTAGGTCCTGAGCCCCATTTTTCTCTTCACTGAAGTGTGCAGTTGCACCTGTGCATACCCAAGCATGCCCAAGAGTCCACAGCAGCAGGATTTAGGGACCAGTTTCTGGTTTGTAGGATATCCCACTTCTGCAGGATCAAGCAGTATGAAGGTAGGGCAAGAAAATTTAAGGCTGTCTTTTCTAAGTAGCAAAGAGAATAATGTAATGTGCTTACTTTAGTGACCCTATTTTTGCAAAGCTTTTAAAAAACAGTATGGAACAAAATTTTTTTAAAAGATAGACTGGTTTGATCAGAGCAGAGAAGCGGAATGATGGCTGGGCATCCAGCATATTACCTGGCAATAAACATATTCATCAGTATAAGATTTTATTACTGTTAAGAGATACTTGCCATTCAAAAAACAAAACTAATCCAGCCAAAATTGTGTCTTTGTTGAATTAAGGTTGAACTTGATATTGTTCTTGTCTCTCTCTGGAAAGGAAAACCTGTGAAATTATTTTCAGCAATTTGCTGAAAGACTATAGGTACTCTTTAGAATAGTCTGATACTATTGGGATAATCTTCAGTAGCTGAGGTGGGAAATCATTGTCCTGGATGCTATGATCACATCTGTTGATACTTTTGAGACAATCTCTGGGTTTCTTCTGTTCAGGAAACTTCAATGATAGCTAAACACAGCTTCTCACCTTCTGCCTCTAACCTCTGCCACACAGCAACCGAACTCTAGTGAGAAGGCCCAGTGGAAATTAATATTAAATTGTTTGACTGAATCTTTTGAGCTACTTCAATTCAACCTTGTAGTTTGTGTTTGTTTTAAAATGAATAGCTTTTTTGTTGAAAACAATTTGTCACTTGCAACTGTTTATTTCAAGTACAAAAAGAGTTGACTCTAGATGTGATCTTCTGAGTAATAGCACTTGAAAAGCTACTGAGGCCCTTTTTTTCCCCATTTTTCTTCTCTGTGTTTAGAGACCAAAGTAAATTCATATAAATTTCTTTACGGATTTTTTTTCTTCAGAGACCATTTGCAATTGAATACTATTCTTTCATTTTTGTACAATTATAGATGTTTTCAACCACTAGAAAAGTCTAAAAGTTTTCTTCTTATCCATTATTTTTCCCCACTACCTTGGCATATGTACACGCATATATGATCCAAATTCTGAATTACTTCAAATTAAATTTTGCTTTCAGATTGTTCAGGTGAAGTAGACATTTTCATAAACACACTTTGACACTGACCTGGCTCTAAGCTAAATGCAAACACATTGTTAACATTAACAAGCCATTAGAAAAATGGTCATTTCAGAATATTTATTCAGTGATGCCATAAAATATTTTAATGGGCTTGGAGGCAGTTTTATATTCTGTACAGAAAAAGTCAAGCCTTCACTCTGTTCTTAGACCACTGAATTTTAAGTTTCATATTTAAGAGTAATCAATCTCAGCAATTTACATTAACCACTTGGAGGTTTAGAATTATTCTCTATTTTTTTCCCCTTTTCAAGATTAGCAACTTTCAGTAACTACTGAGATGCAGCTTAAGGAGTGAAGGGAATATAGTAATTCCTTAGGTATGTCATACAGCTTATGATGAGTCTTATTTATTCTTCAGATTTGCTTTAAATTAGTAAGTTATGTTCTTAATATATGGTATGGGGCATGTAAGAAAAAAAGGATTTATTTCTTCAGTGGTGGCCCACACAGAAGAAATCTGCTTGTAGTGGCTTTTTTTTTTTACTTACTGTGTCAGTTTAAGGGTGCTGTGGGGATAGTTCCTCTTGCATTAGCACCTGCCTTACAAATAATCTGCCTGCCCATTTCCACAGGGAGCCAGAGCTGTGAGCTCCAAGATCAGGAGACCATTTCTTTCTCAGCCACAGCAGGGCTTGGTTTTCATTTGACTCTGAGAAGATGCATTTTTCAGCAGACTTAGAGTTCACAGTTCTACCTGATAAAACATAGCTCTCTAGCCCAGCATTCCTCAACCTTTTAAAATTCAAAGGATGCCTTAGCATTGCTGAAACAATCAACAAACTGTACACCAAGCACTGCTGCAGCAGCTTCCTTTAGCCAACTCCTTCAATCCTTGGCTGCATTCAGGTGCTTTTCTGAATCACAGAATGTGGCAAAACCCCCAATTTTGAAGCCATCAGGAACACAGAACCTGGTTTTGTTTTGNTTTTTTTTTTTTTTTTTTTTTGGGGGGGGGGGTTTCATTCCTTCATACATTAGTATACATTTATTAATATTTTTGGAAAATCACATTGTTTCTGCACTTCAGGATCCAGCTGTACCTAGACTCTTTAATAAGGTCTCTAAATAATAATTTATTATTCATATTGCTAAGAACACTGCAAAAACAGTCTGTTTTGCTCCTTCACCACCACCGTGAACTTTTAATGTGCACTAATCTATTTACCTAGACCATGTTGCCTTCAGTGAGGAAAATTAATGGTGAGGTTTTAATTTTGCTGCATTTCCATATTATGAAGCTGACACCAGAATTAAAGGGTATTACAAGAGACTACAGAATAAAAGCACTGCTGGAATAAATATCCCCCATTAGAAGCACACCGAAGTCTATAGGAATTTGAATCTTTACTTAGAGCTTTTCTAATGTGAGGATACCCATCACCTGGTGGTCTTGCAACCCTCCTGAAGGGCAGAGAATATGCATTAAGAGCAGCATTGCCAGCAGACCAAGGGAGGTGATCCTGCCCCTCTACTCAGCCTCCAACTGTTACTTTTAGACATACTTATAGTAAGCATAAAGCTAGTTTTGCTTTGTTTTTCACCTATAAAATAACTGAAGAAGGACAGGTCAAGTACAGTTTCTATACTGTTTCTAATTTCATGGAACAGCTTTTGGAAAGACTCAAAAAGAATCACTTCAGATGAGCATGTTTTTCATGATAAAAACAAGGCAATAAAGTGACTGGGCTAAATACATGATTGTCTCTCATCAATAAGTAAAATGAAAGTGGAGAGAACATCTGTGACCACAGAAGAATTCAGATAATAGAAAATTTAACACATTTTGCTTTTGAAGACTTGTACTGCATCTAAAGAGATGGATCTTACTCTTCCAGTTGTCCTTTCTGTACTCATTTTACTATGAAAATATATTGGGTATTGCTTTTCTGTAGGCAAAATGGTTATTATTCTGCCTAATGTTAGAATAATTTAGCCTCTAAACCAGCTATGTTATGCATCTTGCCACAAATATTTTATTTGAAAAGATGCAGTAGAAAAGCACCAGTTACAAAATATTTCACAACTGCTTCAGATTTTAATTTTAGGTAAAAATAAAAAAGCCTACTTAGAAAAACAAGACAGAAGTAGACTCTGCAATTAGAATCTAGTTTAGCCCAGCTTTGTCATCCCAGCTTTGAAAGGGGCATTTTCAGGGTAGGCTAATCGCTGGAAAGAAAAGCTGAGGGTGTGTGTTTAAGTATATTTTGGTTATCATAAATATCATGAGGGGATTTTGTAAATCTGCTTTTGGTATGAGGGTACAGTGTTGTGCTTATCCAATAATATTTTTTGTTATGAATACTCCTATTACTTACTAGCATTTAGAGTCATAGATCTAATAGTAGACTCCAAGCCACCAGATGCAAATGTGAAGTGAAAGACTGGATTTTATAGCCTTAACACATCCCACTGTGTTGTGTATTCCTTTATTCTCAGAGTAAAGCTGTGACCATTCTCTTGGGAACCTCCACCAGATAATTCTAAAATATATTTTAGCTGTTTGACTGCTTGTTTAGACAACCAGTGTTTGTCCTATTGAAACTGTAGCTACAGTGGAGAACTTTTGTTTTATTTTAAGACAGATTGTTTCACTGCTCCATTCCCTGTTACTGATAAACCCAAGGTGAAAGTAAAAAAAAAATCATAACTTTATAACAGACTTCACAATGACTGTGAAAATTACTTAAACCCATGAAATTCTCTCAAGTATATTAATTAAAGTGATGATGAATTATATTACATACAGTTAACTGGTAAACTGCTGAAGCTAACTTGGTTTATCTTAGCACTGCATTAGTAGCATAAAATAACTATAGTCTTAATCCGAAAGAAAATTGAGATCCACCTAATGATTTACAAATGAAATGTACTTTTAAAATAAATCCTGGTCTGTTTCTCACAGAGAACTTCTGAGTTTCTGCAGGATCAACAAATGAGATAATCTTTAGGGGAGAGGATATTTGAGTTCCGTGTGGCAGGCTTAAATTTGTTGCGGAGATAGAGATATTTTTAATATATATGTATATACTCTGCAAGTACACTGTGCCATCTGCTCATTTCTACTCTTTCCATATTTATCACCAGGAGACACTAAAGTTTTTCATTTTCCTCAGTGCTCTGAGTTTCTTATATATTTAATTTTTTTCCCCTAGGACTTAGGGAAAAAGCCCACAGACAGAACAGAGTGGTCAGCAAATCCACATACTCAAGGGAACACAACAGACCAAGTATAACATCGGTTACTGCTTTTACACACCTGAAAAATCCATCCAGAGGCAATGGCTGAGGATCCACATATGCTTAAGTAAATGAAACTGCTTCTCTGCATAAATATAAGCCTTGTAAACCTATTTTCTAGAGAGTATTTGTAGCACACTTGCATCCTTAACTTCTACAACACAATACCATTTTTGGTTCATTGTTTTTTCCAATTAAGAAATCTTCTTAAGAACAGTGTTTGGGGTTTTAAGCATAAAATAAATTTTGAAAGAATATTGTTATTTCTATACTGTTATTATTATACTCTTACCATTATTACTGTTACTCCTGCATTTATTTTTGCTGAATGTCCCAGAGATCTCTGCTACAATTTTTTTCTGTGAATCCCTTGAATGCTCCCATGCAAGCAGCACAAAGCCTTTGTCACCAGTTACGTTTTTTTAACAATGTTTTTTTAACAATATTCTCGTTTTACTCTGCTCCTGTGTCAATACCCAAACCAGTCCCCTAAGGGTGTTCAGCCATGAGTTTTTTATGCTCTCTTTATGATATTTTGTGGTCAAACTGTGCCTGGTCAAACATAGGTCTTATTCCTGAGGTGTGCTGTGGGACTAACCTGATCAAGGAAGAAAAGCAGGTTTGGAGATTTTGGGGGCCTTGGTTGGTGGGTTTTTTGGGGTTTGTTTGTTTGCTTGTTTTTCCAAATTTGTCAACTCATTCCTATTCTCCTGGGTACCACTGCGTCTGAGGACTTCAGTAGTTAAGGATGGGCCATTTCTTCACTCTTCTGTAATCCATGGAAAGCTTTTACTTGGGTCTGTGGCCATTCTCAGGCTGCATGAATACATTAACTTTCACAGCAGCCAGGTTCTTTAGTTCCCATTCAACTTAGAGTGAATCATCTCTGGGGATGAGCTGTTGCCTGCTCATTTCAAGTTTGTCCTTCACAAATTCTTCACCTTTAATTAATTACTTTTTAAAAATAGAAAAGTAGCAATTGGTATGATCAACAAAAATGTTTAGCATTCACTCGAGTTTTTAAAAAATCACCTTGTTTTCTCGTTTGCAGTCAGAGATGAAATCCTAGTAACTCTGAGTGATTGTATGACTCTCAAGAGATTGAGCTAGAAGGGATTCTTCTAGAAATATGAATAGCTGAGAAAGGCAGAGAGTAGCAAGCTGTGAGGGAATAATGTGCTGATAATTTGTATTAGCATTAAATGTGCCTCTAAATCTCACATGCTTCTATAAAGCTGTGAATCTTTCAAGGCTTATGTATCATGATTGGCATAAATTATTAATCATCTTTGGAGAGAAAAAAAATTCCCAGAGGTGACAAAATCAACCTGTTAAAGCACAATACTAAAGGGAATTGAGACACATAAGTTAACAAACATTTAGAGCTAAAGTATTATCAGTTTGAATGTTTATGGCTAACAAACCACCCTCTCAACTAATGTACTTCTAATCTGTATAATTTCCTTGTGTTAGTGTATGTTATTTGAGATAATTGCACTGTATTTTGCCAATTTTTAAAAAGTAGCAATTGGAGATCATGGCATGGGAAGCAATAGTGTCTGAATTAGCCATAAAATAAATGCATTGTTAACCGATCTGAGATTTTTTTTTTTTTCACTGTTAATGTCACATCAGAACTAGCAGTTAGTATGTCTCTTTGCACAAATCTGTTTGGAGCTGTTGGCACCACAGTATTCTGACCACAGCTGACTGCAGTGCAGGCAGAAAATACCACAGCTGAAGGAATAATCTATAATGAAGGACTTGTTCCACAAACGAATCATTTTCTCATTAGGGAACATGACAATCAAGATTCTTGCTAGCTTAATCATCCAGGTTCACCGATGACAAATTCTTCCCTGCAATTTTTCATCCTTTAAAGTACTTGGATTAGTTATTGCTGCAGATCAGTTCCATAAACTTAAACTCTTCAAGTACAAATGTTCACCTCTGGAGAAAGTCAAAATTATCTTTGAAAGTACTGGTACATAAACCATGCACTTTCATTTTTCATGAACAGGGCACAATTAAAATTTAATTATTTGTACGTTAGTTGAAAGCAGAAATAAAAAGCTGCTAGTTTGGATTTTAATGTAAACTGAAAAATAAATTTAGTCAAAATTGTATCTTTATATTGCTATAACTCAGGCTGGTCCCATGATAATACTTGAATGTTTTACAAGATTTCCTGTTTCTAGAAGTCACTAGTAAAGATCCAGGGCGTATGCTGAACACAGCAAGATCTTCCTGGACAACAAAAATATACACCATGCTGCCAGCAGCAAGACCAGGGAAATGACCAACATTAAATGAAGATACCAGCTCTGGTGTGGGGGATACCTCACCCCCAGTGGGTTCCTCTTGTCTGGCAGCCCCAGAGCCTGGAAGTGGGGTCAGAAGCACCCAGAAATGGGGTCATGGCTGGAATCACAATGAGCGTGTGCTGCTCATCGTGTTGGACCATGGCTGGAGGGGCCAGGGAAAGAGGAAGGAGGCTAAATGAAGAGCATCCTGTAATTGGCTATGGAAGGAGAAAAGAAAGCACAGTCAGCTGGTGATTGATGAATTACCTTTGCCCTTCCAGAAACTGGTAATGGGGCATCAAACTGCACAAGGTTTTATGTGTGTGCCAGCTCATATCAGTCCCTGCTGGAGCCTAAATACATTACAGAGCTTCTGACCTTTCTTTTCTCTTCTTGGTGCACAAACCCGATGTAGAGATGTCCTTTTACTTTGCTTTCTCCTATAAACAGCTCATTCTTCTCTCCCTGAATACTATGAATGATGTAGAATTAACTCCATGCCACGTGAGGCAAAATAGTAATAATGCAACACAGTGGCTAAAAATCGCTTGAAGACAGAGAATCAGCATCCATCACCAAATTGTCCTGAACTGCAGTTCAAATTTAGTCTGAATTTTAGAAAAGATGGTTCCTTTAAAGATTGATAGGAAGCTACAGCTTTGCCATTTGTTTCACTCTGAGTATTACGCTGGAGCAAATTGGGAAACAGGCTGTAATTGGAACCACTCTTCTTTCATTGATTACTTTCTCCAAGTACATGCTGCAGAGGGGAAGGCGAGAAGAATAAACTGGATATATTGTTTTTTACAAAAATGAGGGCTGGATTGGTCTATCCTGAGGCTGCACACCTCAGATGTTGGACCAACCCACTCCTCTCAGTCTGACATCCGTGGTCGGAGTCACCTCAGCAGTCACTTCTTCCCTTTGCTTCTTGAGGTAGAGTGAGTAGGAAAATTAGTTCATTAAGATGATGGGAAGGTGTTGCTTCTACCTGGTATAGATCATTTAGATTGGAAATGGCTGGTATATAGATAATTTAGATTGGAAAAAAACTTTAAGGTCATCCAGTCAGAGATAATCTGTAATATGTCTGAGGTTAGACCTCTGTGCCATTTCACATGGGCTTGGCATAAAGTTATTCCCTACCAGCATCCCTCTCTGTACCCTGGCCAAAAAACCTAAGGGGATCCAGGCCAGCAGGCACTTTTGTTTCCCCTTCATCTGCTTAGACACCACAGGCTGTATCTGATCTACCCAGGATGAAAGGGAAACAGAGGCTTAAATAACTTTTCCCCACTGAGCAATTAAGAGCTGAGGAACAAGTTAGCTTCAGACAAATAAAGGAAATAAATAATCTCTTGCATGTGTCCAGACTGACCGTCTGGCTGACCGACTGCTGGCACTGTGTCACTCCCCAGGCAGCCTGCTGACAACCCAGCACACATCAGCCTCATTTTCTGAGTGATCCTTTTTTCTTAGAAAAAAAAGGAAAACAGCTTTTGAAGGCTTCTTGTTGGGCTCACAGCTGGACTTGGGAATCCGACAAGAAGTTACCAGGGGCTGACATGGCAGTCTTTGACATGGCCTCACTTAATAGGACAGCTCACATCCCAGACAGCAACATAAGGAAGAAACAGCAGTATTCCCATGGTGCTGTTCTTCTGGCTGCTCCTAAGATGTGTGCCCTCAGGACAACACAGGGTAGGAATAAACCATGAGCCCTGCGGTCCACGCTGGAGCTGAGCACCCTGGGCTCCCCTTACCTTGGCCCATGCCTTCACTGGGAAATGTTGAGGAAAATAAAGACTGGGGCAAAAATAAAGAAGTATTAATATATCAATGACTATATGGAGTAATAATGAGTAATTCCATGTTTGTATTCAAAGGGATTAATCCATAGGCAGTGGTTACAAGAACGTAATTATTTGATGTAAATTATGAATATTCTTATTAATAATATTTATATTCTCTCTCCCTAACAATAAGATCTGCTATTTGTGTTCCCTTTCTTATCATTATGGTAGAAGAGTTTCCTCTTTTAAAGTTAATTTCCTTTTCTACCCTTAATTTCCCTTATTAAGAGAAGTAAAAACCTTCCTGAAATCTGATAGCTCTGCTGTTCTGGACTAGAGCAGACAGACAGTTCTGTTTCCTTGCCAGCTAGTGATTTTCTCATGCTGACAGATGTGCGAGACAGTGATAGATCAGATTAATTCTAATTTCTGGAGTGAGCCGACATTTGAACCCAGCTAATTTAAAATGTTCTATCTGTGTTTAGTCTGCTGAGGCAATTTGACTGCAGATCTTTCTCTCAGCGCTGTCCTTCCAGCTCACATGGTTGGGCACACGGAGCCAGAGCTGGCCGCTCGCTGATTACGGCGAACGCATGCGAGCAGATCAGTAGCTCACATGCATGCAATGCCCCGTGTTAATTGCCTCTCCTGCTTTGCCACAGCTTTGTGGGACCACTCAGCTTGCCCCTCGCTAGGGGATGTCACCCAGGAGGCTCAGGGACATCACTTTGGGAAGGGTGGTGGAGAGTATGAGCTTTAGCCATCTCACAAGGCAGTTCTCTGTTTAATCCTATTATTTTCTTGCTTTCCATGACTCACCAGCCTCACAATGTGATTTGAATCAGCTTAGCATATTTATTTTTTTAAAAAAACACTAATTTGTCTTTGTTTCCCCAGATGTTCTTTCCAAAGCTGCCTTCATTTCTCTCAATTCCTGTCATTGCTATTTCATCATGAACACACTTGCAGGCCTCTTTCTAGGATATCCAAAGGTACCTGCATCAGAAAATGTCCCCTTTTCTGAAGATGCTCTACAATTTTAATTGTAAAAAATGAAAGCCCAAGATTGTTTTAAGTGAAAATTTGGGTTTTTTTCTTTTAATAGAAAATTACCTCAGCCTATAAGAATTGCTTTCATCAAAATATCAGTGTTTCACTAAAAATGTCATGATGTCACATATTTGAAAAGTAAACATAGGCAGGAAGAAAATGCTTTTTCTTTTGACAACACTGGTTTACCATTTATAGCCTCTTGAAGTTCTTTACACTCTAAATTTACACAATGTGAAATTATTGTCAATTATGCTAATCTTTTAATCCACATTCTTAATGTGGATAATACTTTAATCTTTTAGACATTCAATTGTTTTCACATTTTATCTTCCTCCCAGCTTGATAAGCAATGACTCCCCTTCCACACTTTCTTTACTTTTGGTCTTTCCCCTATAAAGTGTCTTGTACTTTAAAGTACTCTTAATGCAGTTTTATCCTAGTTCTACTTCTTTCTAATAAATGCATTTCTACTGTAGCCAGCTCTTATCATCCTTTTGCTTTACTCTCATGTGATTCTTGGAGGAAAATGGAAAGTCTTCCCACAGGCTTTCAAAGCAAAACCAGAAAACTTTTCCAGTTATTCCATATCCTGGTAGAATTCCCTATTTCTGGTATGGAAATAAGGTTAGGAGACTCCCATTACATATTACTGGAACAATAAAAAACCAAAATGCTACAGAAAGTTACTAATTTTTAATTTCAAAAAGTAATTTTGAATGTTTTAGAAATTTTTGCCATTTTTCTAATTAAAATACAAATTAAAAATAAGTGTAAATGAATACAACTTTGTTTCTAAAGACACACCATTTAAATGAGTGTTTCTTTCCTATTAGAAGCATATAGCATATTGTTTTCTACTTTGCAGAAATGGTACCAGTATGTGGCAGGTAATAAGCAGAAACATTTACCTTAATAGCAAAATCTCTTGTGCATAAGTTGCATATGTTTATTTTTCTCTTTTGTCAGGACACCCTATTATATTTAGCCTTTGTCAAGCTTTGAAGAGAATGTGTCTAATTTTTGTATCACAATACTTCCTAGCTCACTATAAATATAGTGTCATTCTTGAGCAGCATTGTCTACTGAATCTGTAATGTCTTACAAGGGAATTGTTTCAACTCAGTGAATAAATGAAAATCACTTGGGATTCATTCCAAACCTGATTTTTTCCCATCATTTAACTTGCTCAGTGTCTTGATTTTTTTTCCCTTTTCCATATACAGATATTTAATTATTTACTCCACAAAACCTTAAAGAAAAATAGGAAGGAAGGCCCCCCCATCACATCAGATCAAACATTTGTAAATATTGAATACATGGATAATAAAGCATGCTAAGATGAGACCATGGTGATATGATGTGACACTACTGTTTAATAAGTCCTTTCAATAAGTGTTTGCTTCATTGTCTTTGATTGTTGTAACTGGTTACTTCAATTTTATTACTGTTTCTGAGAACAGAAAGTCCATGGGGAGCCACACTGCCTTCTGTATAATTTGAATTGATTTTTTCCTTTTGTGCCACTGCAGAAGATGGTGACTGTTTTCATTTTTCTACAGAAAAAATTTGCTAAGCATTTTTAACAGAAGGAAAGCACCTCTAATGCACTTCATTGAGTTTTTTCACTCCACATAGGCAGGACTATGTCATAGGTAGGGAGCTCTGTGTAACTTCCAAGCTGACAGTGCTGAGGCCTTGATCACAGGTAACAGATCTCCCAGACACTGGGCAAAGTCAGAAATTCAGTATGAACTTTGCCCATAACACCAAGCCAGACCATCCCCACACTGATTAAGGTGTATGCCAGTGCACTTTGAGTGCTTAGGGAAGGCCAGCTCTCTCCTCCCACACTGTTGTCTTCTTCTGCCCCCGTGGCACTGGGATATTTCAGATAATTTTCCTAGTCTGGTTCAATACACACTGTCAAAGAAGGATTGGAAGGCCTGGGGTACAAACTGTGCTTCAGTGTGCTTTTGAAACAGTCTGGCTGTGCCCTCCTCTTAAACAATGATAAATTGTAAAATGTCAGGTCAGTTCTTAAGGAATTGGTAAATGGGAGAACAAGTGCTCTATGCAGGAGGAGTGAAAGAGGGTCCTGATGAAATATGGGGACAGAGATTGCTCTTCTGTACTGTATATCATGCTGCTTGTTTGTATGTTTATACATACATAAAAACCAACCCAGATTTCTGAGAATAGAGAGTCAGCTTTAGAAAAACTGATGACTGAAGCAGAGAAAGCATTAGCTTTCTCATTAAATGCTAGTTACTGATAACGCTTGACTGACCTATATACCTCTTAAACAAGAAAAGGTATTTTTAGAGTGCCTAGGGAAATTATCCGTGGCTAAATTTTCTTTAGATTTCAGAAATCATGTTAATAATTTTATTCCTACAAGTTTCATAAGAGCTAGGTTTGAGCTAGGCAGCTGTTGCTTACACTGCTGGTCTCACGCAATGCAGCAGAGTTGTTGCCTGAACGAGAGCTTCAGGATCCAGCCACAGCACAGCAGAATATTAATGAGCTAGCGAGCTAGCATCCTGTTTGGTGCACATGGAAAAGAAATAAACCCCCCAAAAGATCTGAAATATTGAAAGAGCCCAGGCTGTGGTAAAGAGCCCAGCACAGAGGGAAAGGGAACCGTGATCTGTATGGCCTTCCCATTGCTGCTGCACACCAGACTGCACTCCATAAGGAAACTTCAGAAGTGATGGAAGGATGGTGCAGGGCTTCTGTTCTCACCAGAAAGCCTTTTGGCACCTTCACTCCTGCTCTTTGAGCCCAGCTCTGGCCAGGAGTGCCTGCTGCTTTCCTTCCCTGAGCACGGACTCAGAGCCAGGCAGGGAGTGCAGGGCAATGGGGCACAGCTCTGTTTTCCATTGTGGCAAGGAGGGTAAAACTAGCAGAAAGAAGGCAGAAAGGAATTTTACCACATCACATCTGACACCTGAATTTTACCTGTATTGTGAAGAAGTCCTGAGTCAGTTTTGGCTGCACACCTGACAGCAGCATTTAGCATTTACTGTAGCCTACAGTAAGGGGTTCTGTGCATTTGTGTCTATACCTCAAGTGCTGGAATATTCATGCTTATGTAATTCAACAGTCTGAAATATTTTTGAACAAACACCAGTGAATTTGGACAGGCAGCAACTTTAAATAGCAGCCTTTAGCCTTGTCACAGAATCGCCGGGTATCCTGAGATGGAAGAGACCCACAAGAATCATTGATTCCAACTCCTGGCCCTGCACAGGACACCCCTGGAGTCACACCCTATGCCTGAGAGCATTGTCCAAAGCTTCTTGAACTCAGTCAGGCTTGGAGCTGTGAGTACTTCCCTGGGGAGCCTGTTCCAGTGCCCAGCCACCCTGTGGTGAAAAACCTTTCCCTAATTTCCAACCTAAACTTCCCTTAACAGAGCTTCAGGCCATTCCCTTGGGTTAAACATGGTTAGGTACCACAAAGTAGGTGGCAGTGCCTTAACTGTATGCATTCCGTATAGGCCTCAAAGATCTCTTCCATCCTTTTCAAGGGGAGTGCTGATCTTCTCTCCTTTCATGCAACACTCAAAAAGGTCCTAATTCAGAATCACCAAACATCCATAATTCATAAGACCAGACACTGAATAAACCTCATCCTGCTTCAACCACCTACTTCAAACCTGCCACATGACTCCTTGAGGTTTGAGTGGATGTGCACACATCCTGTGCCCTCACTTGTGCAAACAAAAAAGTCCTACTGAAAGACACAGGGAAACCTAGATTATGAAAAATGTCATATAATCAGTACCATGTAGCATCGGTCTGACTGACAGGTACCAACGGTCACTGCTCCTCCTGGGGGTGCAGAGGACAAGTTCTGTTTTCAGCCATCTCTTGATGTCAGCCCAATGCCCTTCAAAAGCACCACTAGCATATCCACAGCAACACCATTAAATACAGACAGCAAAGAAAAGATCTGCAAGCAGCACTAGGTTCTCGTGCCTCAAATAATGAGATGCATGATGCCTGCCTCTTGCTGATAGCTGGGCTACTGCTGGCTTTTATAAGAAATGATTTGCTGATGAAAAGCCAATCAGCAAAATACTGAATGTATTCCTATGTAATTTCATGTGAAAAGAGATAAAAACAGCCTGTATCCTTGGATAATAACTAAATATTGATTTTCTGGTAGTTGTTTTATCTTTCCCAAATCATCATTTATTAATGGAGACTTTTCAGCCTCTGGTTTAAATAGGATTTGCTGAAGCTTAAGTCCCTATTTCTCTTACAGTGAAGCTTTATGTAAGCAAATGTTTGGTAGATCTTTTCATCAGTGAGTGCAAAGCAAAGGTATTCCAGCCTCTTATGGTGAAGCACAGAAGCTTTTTTTTGGAGGGAAACAGCAAAAAATTATGGCAATGATCCAGATGCAAAGAAACCCAAGAAATGCTAGTCCTTTGTGCAACATATATTTAAACCTTTAAATCCTTGGCCATGGAGTATTAAGTGCATAAGCATAAAAAGCAAGACAGGTTTGCTTGGAAAAGTTGGCATTGAAATACAACAACTTTGCAGCATTGAAGGATTTATTTTATATAGATAAGCAATCACACATCACCAATGTGCAATGTGTGTAGCTCTCCAGAAAACAGGATGTACTGGGAGGAGCAGTCATGATATGCCTGCTCTGTCACTATTCTCCCCCCATCAATTATTCACCTTTTCTGGCCTTCTGGGGTTAGACAGACCTTTGATTCAATCTTGTCTATTGATTCTGATGCTCTAAAAAATAAACTCCTTCATTCTGTAAGTATTTTTCGGTTTGACCTTCTATATCCAAAAGATACAACCTCTGATACAGGAAAGATAATTGATGAAGAGCGAGCTTGTCCTGCTTGTGTCCCAGCTTGTGAATAAAAATAAGTTACATTGAGTCCACATGCAGAGTTCATATTTGAGTCTCCTATGAGGGAAACTGAATGAATTGGTGCATAGGACACCAAGAAGAAAAGAACAGTAAAGTAGAGAATCTAGGTTCATTTATCTCCTAAAAATCATTCAATAAGTAAATCTCATTTTTTTAACTCTCTTAGCTGCTTCAAACTGAAATTGCAGATTTTTCTCTACCAGATTTTAAGGAGTGGCAGGATGCACTATTATTTGACTTCTTATAACAAAATTGCTAATATTGCTGCCTTCCATAGCAAGGAAAAAAATGATGAAAGAAATTTAAGTGCTCTTGTTAGCAAATACACTTGAAGTAAAATCCTAAAATGTTCCTTACTAATGAAAACCATCAAGAAATTCCTCCTAGCTACATTACAATGTAAAAATTACATTGGAAATAGATATTTTTCATAAGAAAAGACAAGAGGGTTTGGTTTTCCATAGCCATTTTAATACCTTGACAATTACCAGCTTAGTTAACTCTCCCATCTGCTGCAGTAGAAGTACCTCAGGGCTGCCAAGGCTTGAAGACCACAGAAATCGGTGTCTGCATATACAAAAGAGTCTAAATTATCATGAAAACTCAACCAAAAATGTTGCAAAATCACGTCACAATGTGGAAACTAGCTCCCAGAATGACGCTTTTCATTACAGCAGTTTTTGCCATGGATACCTATTCAGCTTGTTCCCAAATGTGTACAGAGAATGGCTTTAAATGGATGTTCATTTAAATGATCGTGTAATGTCTCACTAAGAGAACTAAAAGATATTAACCTGACATGATGGATGTTTGTGGTGATTCGTGACTAGTCTGGATGGGACAGATGGAGCCCTGTCATTCATGGGTTTTAGGTCTCTCTGGAAGATCACAGGGTCACACCATGGGTAAGGCTGGAAGGGACCACAGTGGGTCACCACCTCCCTGCTCAAGCAGGGCCACTCTAGAGTGCATTGCACAGGATTGTGTCCAGAGGGTTCTTGAGTATCTCCAGTCAGGGAGACTCCACAACCTCTCTGGGCAGCCTGTTACAATGCACAGTCACCTGCACAGTAAAGAAGTTCTTCATGTTCAGGTGGAATTTCCTGTGCATCAGGTTCTGCCCACTGCCTCTTGTGCTGTTGCTCAGCACCCCTGAGCAGAGCCCGGCTCCATCCTCTTGGCACCCTCCCTGCAGACACTGACAGATATTGATGAGGTCCCCTCTGAGCCTTCTCTGCTCGAGTCTGAACAGGCCCAGCTGCCTCAGCCCTTCCTCACAAGAGAGATGCTCCAATCCCTCCATTATTTTTGTTTCCCTCTAATGGACCTGCTCCAGGGCTTCATTGTCTCCCTTGAACTGCACACAGCACTCCAGATGTGCCTCCCCAGGGCTGAGCAGAGGGGCAGAATCATCTCCTTTGTCCTGCTGGCAATTCTCTCCCCAGTGCACCCCAGGATACCATCGGCCTTCTTGCCCACAAGGCACATTGCTGGTCCATTGTCCCCAGAGCTGCTCTCCAGGAGGTTGGCCCCCAGCCTGTATTGGTGCAGGGGGTTATTCTTGCCCAGAAGAATAACCTCATTGCTTACACTCCTTGGGCTGACTGTTGCTCCTCTGCACCATTACAGAACCAGAACAGTTTCAGGGGAATTTAGTGGAAGCACCGTATTGCCCAAAAGATGTGTGAGTACAAGCACTCACAAATCAACCAGGCTGTAGTTTTACAGAAAGTGGTTACAACAAAAGGAAGAATTCAATTTCAGTAAATGTTTTGATCATGTCTGAACATGAAATAATGAAAGAAACTCAAAAAAACAGTCTTGTTCTTACTAGAGTCAGTGAATACTATGAAATTACAAAGATAATTCACACCTACAGGTATTCTTTTTATGCTTTTTTGTTTACTTTTTCATCTGGTAAACTCTTGCTGATCTTGTACTGCTGTTGACTCATAGCCTGTATGCTTGTCTGAAAGAATATCTCAGTGTCTCTGTCTCACTTGAGCCTGTACCTCTTGTAGTTTCCACAGGAAGTTATGGTTCTGTAGCTGGCTGCTTACTTTCTGCCAGTTCCAGTGATAAAGAGCCCCAGGCCAGGAAAACAAGCAGCACTTCATGAACATCTTTGTTGCTGTCCTTTCTTTCAGAAAAAGAAGAAAAAAAAATAGCACAAAAAAAGCTTTACCTAAGTTTGACTATTTTCTCTCTGTTTCTATGGGAACAAGAACAGATGAAGGAGCAACTGCCAGCCATCAGCTGGATTGCTGAAACTCAAGCCAAGGTAACTGGCTACTGATGAGGAGCTTCAGGCTTCCTTTGGACTGTCCACTGGGTTGCTAAGCTTGAAATGGTTTCATCTTGCAGTGGGGAGAAACAGGGAACTGCATCAGGTTTAAAACCAGTGAAAATAGTTTTTCCCTGGGATCTCTTCAAATCTTGTGACTTCTAGGGCAAATTCTGAATAAAATATTTGTTTTTACTAAAAGAAAAAATACAAAGACTAGTAAACCTTCTTTCTCCGGTGATTCAATGCCCATTAACATTTTTTAAATTTTTTTCATAACAATACTTACACAGTATGGAAATCAGTAGGAATCACAGACTGTCAAATCAACCACTTAGCTGAGTGAGAAGGGCACCTAACAGATACAGGGTTACCCATCCCTGATCACAGCTCTAATCCTTGACTCTGTTACCATTTCACCCAGGTGCTCCTTCGGAAACTCTGACCTCCTGGCTCTAAGACCTCAACTTCTTTCTGTCCCCATACGGTGCAATTTCGAGCTCTCTTGCAATAAACCCTCCCCCCCCTCCCCTCCATCTTGTTGTTTCCCCATTTCCAGGCATCTCCATTTCAATCTCCTGCCCAAGAGCTTCCAACCACCACTTACTCACCAGCCTTTCCTGCCCAGTGCCCATTACTGCTGTGACCACAGCCCTGGCTGCCCTGGCTTGCAGAGCCCCTTTCTCCCACGTCCTCCCTCCTGCCTCAGGAGGGGGCTCAGATAGAGGACACAGGTTGCATTTACCAATAATCCATCCAAAAAAAGCTCCAAAGAGGTATAAGTAGGGCATATGAAGAAGTTTGTCATAGTGCTAACATAGTTCATTTCTTTATATTGCCTCTGTCTGAAATTGAGTGTGTGAAAGGGAGAGTTCTTCAGGCTGCTGCCACAATGGGATAGAAATGGTCTGAGTATTATGATGTGCAGTGAAACTACACTGACCCAATTTATGGCTGCTGAGAATCTGGCCACCAGCTTACATGCCTGCTGTTCTGTTTTTGCTTTGCTTTGGAAAACACAGAATTGAAGTGTTTAGCTACATTTTATGATGGCAAAAAAAAGTGTGTAATACAAATTTCTGCATGAAAAACACTTTTCCTTCTTTTCCAATGGTTCACTTCATCATTTCTAGATATATTTGCCAACATCAGACCTTTTTTCTTCTTTTTAAAAATATAGTTCCACTTAAATCAAGCATCACTGAGGAAAAAAATAAAAAAAAAAGAAGAAAAAGGATAGGCAAGTCTCAGTGTTAGGCAATTAATAATTTTGTATTAAACACAGCAAAAAACTGAGGGTAAAATAAGATAAGATATCAGGCTTGTCTTTCTCTTTTTCCATAAAAAAAGAATATTTTAGTCTGATAAAATTTTACAGAGTTTACTAGAGCTCCTAAGTATGGATTTACAAACCAATCGTGGCCTCGAGTGGCATGCTATTCATCTGAATAAAATACCTGCCAGCATACATTAGGATTGAAGTATTCCTTAGTTGCTAGGTGCCACAGATCCGGCAGGGTCTGCATTAAGTGTTTCCAAGGTTATAAACAATGGGAACACATCAGTGTCTTAATAGCCTGCACCTCCCTTTAAGCAGTCCTGCAGTCACATTATAAAACATATACTAGGAACACTGCCTAGGACCATACTTTTGAAATTAACTGTTTTAAAAATCAATTAAGCTGTGTGTGTTAATAGAAAATGAAAATCTAATGAATTGTTGAACTTGAATAGACAATTCTCCCTGTGTAGATTTTGTCCTTCTTTAAAGCTGGATGCAGAAATGAGGCCACTTTTTTGTGTTCAGGGTTGGCTTTCACCTCTTTCTATCTGAAAAGTGTCTAGTGAGAAACTGAAATCTGCATCAGGCAACAGTTCTTAGCAGCCTCTGAGAGGATATGACTCTAAATATGGCTGTATATGACTTTCAGACATGAAAAAGCTCATAAACCCCAATTTTAAATGCTGAGGGAGGGAGGAAGGATGAGAGTGGTCTTGGTTACACACTCAAGCCACCAAAATTATTGCTGAATGTTAAAGCCTGACCTCTTGACAGCCAGGAGGGAAGTATCCAGCAGTGATCAGTGATGTGCCCCAGGAAATGGGGCAGGCCAAAAAAGCTGGCTACATGAGGGGCCTGGCAACTTTTCAGGAGAGTTTAGTGGTGAGATTCTGAACACAGGCTACAGACAAATACTTGGTCTCTAAAACACCCGTGGATATATAGAGAGTAGCACCCATTTTTTCCAAGTAACACAGTAAAAGCCACTCTGCATTGACATCCCAGGGTTTAAACTCCAACATAAGGAAAGAAGTGTGGCGAGATATGCAAAGTACATGCATATTAACATTGGCTTTGCTAGATGCCAGTCTAGGGTAGACCTGCAGATGGACAGAGCTCTCAAGGGCCTGATCATTCACACTCGGGGCATCCTCATGGGTACACCAGGACTTTACCAAGGATAGCAGAGTGTCTGCAAGCTTTCCATCCTGAGAGTGTTCCAGCCGGTTTCTGAGAGAATTTATGCTTAATTAGAGCTGCAAATTATCCAAGTAAAACGAAGGCCTGCTACTTAGCCACCTTCAGTAGGAGTGGTAGCAGAGGTCAAATGAAATTTCAGTCAGGTGCCGCCAAGCCTCCCATGCAGGTTATGTGACCTGAGGGAATGGATATCTAAAGGCATGAAATGGTTTATGGGGAGATTTTCAAAGGAATAAAAGGGTGTTGGAAGCATAAATTCAAAAGCATCTGTCACTGAAACTTGCTTCTCTCAATCTTTGAGCTCTTTTTGTAACAGAAAGGTCAGCAGTAAGCACATCGGCAGGAGTTCAGCTACGGACACCAACACCAGGAAACACAACAGTACAAAGATTAGAAGTGTCTGTTTGTGCTGGAAGAAGCAGTCCTAATAGTTTACCTCCTTACCTCATCTGTCTTTCATCTCAGCAACTATGATACTGGTTAGGTGTAAGTTCTGTGGAAAAACATTATTAATATTGATTTATTATTAATATTAACTATATTAATATTATTCATATAAATGAAATTTCTAATCTGAAATGATCAGCACAGGAACAAAAAAAGTCATCAGTGCTCTGACTTTCCACATTTTACCTGTTTTTGTTTGATGAGCCAGCATTTCATTTGTTTCAAACAGGTAGGATTGCTGTGATAGAACTGTAGTCCTATTTGCACTTTTGGCTCTTTCCCACTGTTTAAATGTCACTTGTTTAGGATTTCTGAAGGCATAAGGCTGTAAACAGACCATGAGGGATTGCCTCTTGCAGATCCCAAGAGGCAAATCTCTTCTGTAGCATACTGGGTGGGAAGATGGGCAAACAGATGTGAGAGGGGAGGTATCCAAGGACACTGCCAGCATCACACACAAAGGCCTGTGGATTTTGTTTACCAGGATCCCACCTTTTCTGCAGCAGAGCCCACACTATAAGCACCTGCTTCCAGCAGAAGGGACAAGCAATTTCCTATGCAACAGGACAAAGAGGTAAGCAAAACGTCTTCTTGAGCCAAATTTCAGTATTTTTCAAGTGACATGACTGCCTGATCCTGCCATCTTGTCCTGTCAAGCACCCATGCAGGACTTTCTGCTGCTTTATTAATGCAAAATTACTGGGGTTTCCATAGTAATTTGAAGCAGTTCGAGTTTTATTCAGAAATCAATATTTAGGTGTTATGCCGCCAAAATCTCTAATTCCCTTCACAGTCGTACCAAGCTTTCATAAATATACAATCCCACAGAGAGAGAGAAAAATTTTCTGGTATCACCCGAATTATGTTTCAGAAAAGTAATAAACTGAGCAACAAAAAAGATGAATTGGATTATTTTTTTTATGAACTGGAACAGCTATATACTACCACAGGAAAGCCAGAGAAGCTAGAAATTAGCTGTATCATACATATGCAGCAGATGCATATGAGATTACAAAGTGTTCCAGGAGTTTGTCAGGAATAACGAAGTAATAAACAAAAAGTAAGGTCAGAGGAAGCTGCTATTTGCTCTTATAGCCCAAGATAGAATATGAGATCTTGAGAGATACTACAGAGTAGTTTATCAAGAATAAGACAACACACCGTTGGGGTTTCCAACTAGATTAAGAGTCAGAAAGGCAGCTTCTTCTGAGGTTTAAAATCAGAATTCATAGCACAGGCACAAGTACTAAGAGGGAAAGGATGATGAATGGGATAGATAAATCAGAAAGCATACTTTCAGGGAATATTGCAAGCTTAGGCTTTTGAATAGCAATTATGGAGAGCATGATTTTTCATTTCAATTTATGTCCTGGTAATCAATTATACACTGAGCTGGATATAAACCCTTTTGCTGCCCCATTAGAAGAAAACAGGAAAATAAAATAAGGGTTCTGAATGCAATGAGTTCTCTTCCTATCTTTTCTCTACCTTTCATTCCAATTATCTGAGATAACCATGGAGTTTTAACTTCAAAGAAAGCTAGGCAGTGAGACTGACTTTATTGTAGCTTATCCCTTTCATAATTTTTAGTTCTACTTGTCCGTGCAGTTGTTCCTCTGGATTAATTTGACTCATGAGAGATATCAACACAAAACCATAGTGTATCCCTAAATTTTCACCTGTCACCCAAAGAAGCGGAAATTAATGTAAACTGGAAGAGGTTTCTTGATTCCTGAACATTATACTGGCCTGAACAAGTTCTGTGTGGTTCTGTGCAGGCATCTGCCTCATGCTATGCTGACAGAGGAGAGGTTTGCTGCTGCACACACCCATCCCTCCAGGGCTGCATCCAGCTTTGACTTAACCACCCATCAGCCAGTGCTCTTGTCAGTAAAAGAACATTAACACTTCTTATCTGTGTAACATTTTTGCCCATGGATCTCCCTGCGAGCTCAGTTCTGGTCTGGTTTCAGTAGTACAGCTGATGGACAACACACAGAAGAAATGCAGCACCAAAGTGCCAGCCTAGCACCACTCACTTTACATATTAATGTGAAGTGGCCATCAGCTTTTGGTGCCTGAGGGCACATCAGGGCTCGAGAGAGAGGGAGGTAAGAGGACAAGTTTTAATTAGGGCTAAGGATGAGCTACCTGAGGGGAACTGCCACAGCCACCCTGTCAAAATCCAGTTGACTGCAAATAACTGATTTTGAAGGATGCTAATAAATAGAAGATGGTCCTAAACTTCCCTTTTTCTATGCAAACTTGAAAGGATAGAAATAGTTTGACACAATAAATGTGTAAGCATGGATTCTGCTGTTGAAGATATCATGTATAACAGAGTTAGTAGATTATGAGGGTTATGAAGTGTGCAAATAAAAGTCTGTTTCATAAAACTGCAGTTGTGCAAATTCAGCTGCAGGTCCACGAGGAAAACTACAGCCTTTTCCTCCTATGCAGATCAGGAAAACAAACATTATAATCATGTTTTCAAGCTAAATTGTGCCTCCATCCATCAGATATGTAATTCCACCATCTTTAAGTTTTACATTTTGAAGATCTCTTCCTTCCACAGGAACTCAGCGAAGTCTGAGACGGAAAATATTTTAATGCAAGCAACAATTTTTCCATATATCCCATCTGAAATGAGCTTATGAGGAGCTTATATGCATTATTCATCCTACATCCTGGTTAGAATTAATAACACATCCATTGCTTCTGATACCTTATCAGTACAGAGCTGTTCAGCTGTATTGCATTTAGCTGAAGTAATG
Source organism: Regulus satrapa (assembly GCA_013396955.1). Classification (NCBI taxonomy): domain Eukaryota; kingdom Metazoa; phylum Chordata; class Aves; order Passeriformes; family Regulidae; genus Regulus; species Regulus satrapa. Next base: position 361,149 of record VWZN01003841.1, on the reverse strand, counting down.
TACACATCCAGGTTTACTTGCTTGAGAACATGATGTGAGTTTTAAGGTTCAATCACAAGGGAATTTCATCTCAGAGTTCCTCAGTTTCCCTGGGCAATGCTGTCCCTCGTATATATGTCTTCATTTGGCCTGGTTTCATTTCTACATGTTCTCCTGCTGCCCAGACTAAAGGGAGAACTAAAGTCAATAAATCAATGACATCTGCACTGGCCTCCTTCTTGCTCTTTCTCCTTGAAGCAGCAGCTCATTCTGTGGCTTTCTTATTTCTGCAGCTTTACCAGCTTCAGAGTTCTTCACTACACTTGTACTAATTTCCTTTTAAAATGACAGCCAATTGAAAATAAGAAAATCACTTCTGATTGCATAAATAAGCATTTGTACTGCAGTACACAGGTCTTTAGCAAAACCAATTTTGCACGGATTTACATACATCTCATAGCTTTCCAGGGCAAAGAACCTGTAATTTGGCACAAAGTAGTTCCACTATTGTGGAGTGGAATTTATAATGACAGTACTAGGAAAATAACTCAGGCATCCAAAGACAAAATTCATCCCTTAAGGTCATGAGCTGGATTAAAGTAAGAAAAACCTGGAGAGAGTTTAGAAACTATGAAGCAAGGAAACAGATTATACTAATCAGTGGATTCAGTGATTTGTTTGTGGTCTGATAGATAAAATGCAGGTAGTATTTTCCATTCCTTTATTACTCTTAGTATTATCTAACTTATTAGCATGTTGACAAGCTATGTATGTCCATTACACATTGTATAGAAGGCAGGGTTATATGGACAGACAACTATTTTCCACACCCTTATTCTACAGAACAACTTTTGCAAAGCTATGATGTACAATTTATATATAAACAGATATGCATATTAACCCCACTTGCTGTCAGGGCTTAGTCCTCTTATTCTAACTGCTTATGGCTTCAAATCTAATTTTTTCTCAGATTAACAATGATCTACTTTCTGCTCAGCCACAGGCAGCAGCCCTACGTGGAGACCACGACTCTCAGTGAAGGCTATTTACTCACAGGGCCCAGTGAGAGGGTTCAGCGCTGTTCCCACATACCAGAACCCCATCTTCATTGGCTTCCCATAAAACCCTAGCAAGCTCACTCAGGATTGCTCATCCACTTGTAGCCCCTGGCTGTACTTTAATGGGCAATGTGACTTTAACACTTGTCCAGAAGCAGCACAGCATTGTGCTCTCCTCTGAGGCAAACACACAGCACCCTCAGGAAAGTGAATGAATGCAGCTTTTCTGCCCTCAGGCATGAGCTGCCCGTGGCCCAACCAGTGCTGGGAGAGCAGAGCTGCAGCTGCACCTATGTAATTATGGACCGTCCAGGACTGCGCTGCTGCCGAAGACTGGAGATGCATTTCTGCCAGAAAAATTTGCAAGGCATCAGAAGGTGTTCTTGCACGAAGGCCAAGAGCAAATTCCTGGCCAGCTAGGACCCTGGATCCCATCTGATGGCATCTGTGTGGTGGAGAGGTCTCATTTCTATAAGCCCAAAAAGCCCAAGGCAGGACCCGCTCAGATCAGCATAGCACTAGTGCCAGTGAGCTCATCCTGCCTGAATTGCAGCATCTTTACAGCAGATGTACTCATGGAGAATGGGGGAGGAGGCCTAAGCTAAATTGTCTGCATCTGTTCTGATTTCCTTGTCCCTGAACCCAAGTGCCATGCAAAGGTCATAAGTTCTTTCCCATAAAACCATGATATTCAATATTTAATTGAACAGTAGAACAATTCTAAAAAGACACACTTTGCTGCCTGAGGAGAGGCTGCTGCATGCTGGTTAGATCACACTGATGAGAACTGAGGTATGTTAGTTCTAATTCTTGCCATCAACCAGTGATGACACTGCCTTTTGGATGCCCTGTCGTCTACTAGCAAATTATTCAATCCCTGAATGTCACTGGTATTCTTTGGCTTTGTATAAAATTTGTACCTAAGCAACAGGAAAAGAATATAAGGCCTTAAAAATATAATTAAGCACTAATAGGTGAATGGAGACACCTGCATCCTGGTTCCTATTTCAGGCAAAACAGAGGGTCCCCTGCAGAATTCTCAGCACAGCAGTTAAATACTGCTTAAAGGTTCACTTTCCCTTCACAGGAAATGGGGATGAACCCTGAGTTTCCAGATCTTTCTACATGCTGGGATTTGGGGAAACCCCAAGGGATATTGCTAAATCATTGCTATTGATGATAAAATGCTGTGTTTTCCTAAACATACTGGGCACTAAAATGTGTGGCTGTGCTTGTTCAGGAGCCAAGTGCCAGGAGTGACGAAGCCATGCAAGAGGCTTGAGTCAGTGCAGGCTCTTCCACATCCCCTCTTCAAGTGCCCGTGGGGAAATCCACACCTTGCCATGGGGCACTGAGCAGGGGTTTGTCACCCTAAAGCTGGCACTAACCAAGGCACCACCTCCATGAGGCAGAAAGGAAAGCAGTGCAATAAAATAGTGCACCAGCTCTGGCTCAGCATGACGCCTGCAGAGAAAGCTCAGGAAGCCATCAAATAAAGATACCATGAAATAAATGGGAAGATTATTTGTAACTAATTGCCTTTGTACAGGATGATGTAAAGCAGACTTAAAATTAGAGAGAATTAGTCTGGCAGTTGTATATTTTGCACACACTGTCATGGTTACTTCAAAATTGTCTATATACCACACTCTAACAGGCTTAAAGGAGTTGAAATCAAACTTTTAAATAATTTGTGTTTTAAATAAAGGAAGCTTTTTGTAGTAATAACACTTTTGATGAAGGGTTCAGAGTCAAGTGACACATGTGATTGATGTCCATAATAATTGCACACTTCTATAATCCTTCCTCACCCGTAAGAGTTTTGAGCTTAAAATTTGGATATTATTAATAATCAGGCAAAAAATAACTTGTGGGCAATATCATGTCCTGAACATGGTGGAGAATTAATCTATTTTTGTAAAACTGTTTAAGAATGATGGATAATTTTTCCTGCTCTAGTAAACACTAGCTAATTCTCTAGACCTTCCTTTTCTGCTCATGAAAATCCAAGTCCAAATGATTTCATGGATATTTAAAGGATTGTGCCAAATACTGAATATACAAAAATAAATTTCTCCACTTGACAAGGACCTGATACTATTCATTACATTGCAAACATTTCAGCACTGGAGTTTTCTTGGGCTTTAACTTGTAAAAGAGAACACAATGAATTTAGGAACAACAAAAATGGAAAGAGAAAATGAGGCTGCTGAAATGTAGCTGTCAAACTAGACTTCAAGTGAAAGTATCACACTTGTTTTTATCCTAGATAAGTAACAGGGCAGCTTGGAATAAACATGGATCAAAATTTTCTTCATCTCTTTAATGAGTTCAAAGAGGCTGAACAAAGACATAGAAGAGTTGAACATTGCTGTGTACAACACGGTAAACAGATTAAAATTTTAAACCTGAGCAAAAAAGGAATTTAACTATTAACTACGGCATGCAGATAAGTTATAACATAAACATAGCATACTGTTATTAGGTTACAGTCATTCAGATGTTCTTAATTTTTACAAAGGCTAAAGATAGAAAAAGCTCTGAGACAAGATGAGTATGTGACATAAAACCACAATAAGGAAAAGCACTTTACCATCTAGCAGCCTTTCCAGAGGATCAGAATTATCTGCTGTTTTATTATCCAGGCAGAAGCAGCAACAATACAAAGCCTGTGGAGTTAATAACACATTAGACATTTAAGCAGGTCCTGAAAATGAAAATAATAGCAGTGTATGAAGTGCCCACAGAAGACCTGAGCCTGCATTCCCTGCCCTCAAATTCCACTTTAAAGCACTGCATTTGTGAGCTGTTCCCAGAGCAGAATGAAAGGCAGGAATCTGCAGGGAATGACTGATCAAGTCACAGGTTCGTGATTTTCTCACCAGCATAACAACTGCCAGTCCTTAAGGGATGACTTTTTACCCCATTTGATTGGCCAAAACCCACATTTCATTTTACATAGAAGCTTGATCTTTCCTCTCACTGAATCCAGCATTCAGGTGGTTTTGGTTTTTCTCTTCTCATCTGTTTTCACCACTTAACCTATTTCAAACACTCCAGTTTGAAATAGTCCAGCACACATCAAAAAGAAGTAACTTACTTCTCTTCTTAATTCCCTTGTCTTTGCAAAAGATGCCTGTGGGAGACAAGTGGCCTGAAAAGTTTGAGGTTTAACCAGAACAGCTGACACCCCCCACAGAAAGGCTTCTTTCTCCTGGCAGACTTCTTCACTCCCTAAACTCCACATCAAATATAAAAACTACCTGCACCTCCACCAATATTCCCGTACTATAAATCAGCCATTTTCCTTCTTCCAGCAAAATCAGCAAACCCAGCCCTTACCATTTGGACTTGTCAAGAATGTATGGGAGGGATGGAAGGGTATTTACCCTGTTAGAGACAGCCATAAACAAAGCCTCTCCCTTTTACTTCCTTGCAGTTGTACAGTTACATACTCTTGATGTCAATCAACTCCCCTCAAATCATAACACCTGCCTTGACTTTCCTGCTACTGCTCTTTAACCATTTATGAATAAAACTATGCACTGAACATGCATGTACCAAAAAGGGTTCATCCCTTTGTCTGCAACATATTCACTTATTTTTTAAAGTCAGACATCTTAGACATTGGTAGGCTGTGTGAAAGAGTCCCCAGGGAACTGAATCCTCTTGGCTTCTAGTTTCTTCCTGGCCTTGAAAGCTGCTGATACTTCGGGGTGGATGGAGTCCAGCCGCTGTTCACACTGGAAGGCTGTGAGGAAGGCCGTCCTGTAGTTGTTATTCATCCAGCCATAGAGAAGGGGGTTGGCAAACGTCGAGCACATGGCGATGACATGGAACACCGTGTAGATCAGTTTGTACTCTTTCAGGTCCAACACCTGACTGTCAATGTCACTGACCAGCTGGAAGGTGTGAAAGGGCAGCCAGCTGACAGCAAACACCACAACCACGCACACCAGCATCTTGGTGGTTTTCCGGCGCCGGTGGTGATAGTGGTCGTTCCCCGCCCCAGGGCTAACGTGGTTCTTGAGCTTGGTCCAAATACGGATGTAGGCATAGGAGATGACTGCCAGAGGCAGCACATACTGGATCAGGAGCATGGAGATGCTGTAGATGGTGCCATAGTTGAGCTGCCCCTCCCCTGGCCACTTCTCAGAGCAGACCACAATCTTGAAGTCGGGAATGATCTCAATCAATGAGTACTCACGGAAGATGGCCAGAGGACTTGCCAGCAGGGCACTGACTGCCCAGGCAACTCCTATAATCAGGAAGCTGATCCGCTTAGAGATTTTGCTTTCCAAGTGGTAGACGATGCAGCGGTGACGATCCAGGGCGATCACAGTCAAAGTGACAGTAGACACGTGGACAGCAAGGGCCTGGGCATAAGGCACCAGGTGGCACAGGACTGGGCCCAGTTTCCATTCGCCCAAGAGCGTATAAACCAAAGTGAAGGGCAGGCACAGCGTGTTCACCAGCAGGTCAGCCACTGCCAGGTTGGCAATGAAGAAGTTCGTCACTGTGCGCATGCTCTTGAACTTGATGATCACGTGGATCACGAGGGAGTTTCCGATCACTCCCAGAAGGATGATGGAGCAGTAAGCAAAGATGAGAATTATCTGCACTTCAACAAGTGTTGTGCTGTCCTTCAGTTCTGGTTTAGGGTCCAGAGCCAATTCGTTAAGCGGTGTGGTGTATCTTGTCAAGTACAGCTTAGTGAACAGCTCCATTTTCATTTCATCTGTCTGGTTTTCCTCACCCACTGCTTCCAGGGGCCCCATCCTTGCAGCAGCCTGAGCCACGGAGCTGCTCCTGAAAAAAAATCAGCACAAGAACAAGTGGAGAAATTGGTCCATATGGGCTAAGAGAAGAATCAATGAGCTAAAGCTACATCTCTTTCCCAACCCACATGCTACATTGCAGGATTAAGAGAAGATCTGTCTTAATATATTTAAATTCTCTTGCCCTTACATTTTGAAGACTGATCCAGTAATGTTATTTAGGCATGACTCCTGCTGAAAATTGGAACAGATTTCAAAAGCATTCCAAAGACAAAGTTTGCCTAAGTAAATGTAGAAGGATTAAGATCCTGCAGGGCAGCATACAATTTTTTTACAATCCACTACCAAAAACTAGTGCTTATGTAGCATAAATCTTCCAGTAATATCTATAGGAATTCTACATGGAACAGCACCATCCTGGTTGTTATTAGCATAATAATCTTCCAGCTTTTCCTTAATGAAAATTATTTCCTTTAAATAGTTACTGAATTCTTACAGGTATATGGCCTTCCTTAATTCCAGTGAACTAATTGCTGGGGTCTTATTTTAAGAAACTTTGCTTTACAATAGTTTGTACTGTGAGGCAAATAAAAAAAACCCACTGGAACAGAACCAAAATAATAGCATGTCTTTGAAATGACTGTGTAACTTGTTCATGCTGAAATCAACTCAAGAAACAATTGAAACACAGTTATACATGATATTTCCTTTCTGCGAGATGTTTCAGAAAACAGAGCTCCTTGGAGGCTGCCAATCAGGCATTCATTTCTGACTGCAGTCATAGCGAAGAGCAAATCATTCCCCTGCTGATGTCAGTAAGAATTTCACCACTGGCATAAAAATCACTTTTTTTTTTTTCCTTTCTTGCACAGGCTGAGCCAAGTTCTGTGCTACCCTAAGACTTCGGTAGGCACAATATATGAATGGTTTACAATCAATTGCTGACCTCATTCAAATGTGAAGAAGTAAATGTCCCCATGCAAACTGCCTAGACGTGGGGGGCATGCTGACCAAGAACAGAGAACCTGGGGAATCCTCTCCTTGGCCAGGGAAAAGAATAAGAAATTAGCAGTGCCAATCAAACTTACCAATAAAACACCACTGCTCACCACCAAGGGGAAAGGCAACCCTTTAGTAGAGGTACTCACACTACTTCCCCATTCATCACTTTCCCTAAGGAAAGCAAGAGCAGAGAATAAATGACACTTTCTTGTCATCAAGTGTTACACATAGCTTGACCCTTCTCAAATTCAAGTCTGCTTAAAGAAACAGCTATTGATGTGTTTGGATGAACGTGGCTTTTAAAAAATTCTTGTTCTTTTTCGATCAGCTCCATTTAATTCCTCCCGTGTTCAGAGGAACATTTCAGAGGAATAGAGGTACATTTCCATCCCTAACTCTGTTCCCAGTACCTATCAGTGAGTGTCATCCTTCAGTATGGGTTCCAAACTGAGAAAGGATTGCTGTCTACCAGCAGGAGACTGAACCCTTTTTGCTTGCTTCTATCCCACACAACATCCCAAAGAATTTCTCAGGGCGAGCTATTTTTGCGTAACAAGCAGATTGACTGCATGAACTGAAGAGCATTTTTCTCCCAGCTAAGCAGGTCAGAATTATGCCATACTGTTTGATCTACATTTATTCAGCCATTAATAGCGTAAGCCTGGGATGTGAAACACCACAAGACACGTACCTGCTCATACTAGTGTACACCACTGATTTTAGCAGTATCATCACTTTTCAACTACTAACTTAAGCAACGGATGTCAGGAACGGATTTTTTTATCAATGCACCTTTAGTCCACCAGGTTAAAAATGTCAGAGACCCACCACAATTTGCACAGTCAAGGCTATGCAGAGGTTGAAAACTCTGATGAGCACTTTCCTTTGACACATTCCTACACACAGGATTATGCTTCCATATATTATTACAGTAGAGATTTGGTGAGGTCCCAGGACTGTCAGATGCTTCAAAATCTCACCGTTTTTTTCAGTGTACACACAGAATTAGAAGGGTGAGAGGGCTGACAAATATAAATTCTTTCTCTTCTTTGCCCTAAATCCAGGCAGAAGAATGTAGCTCAGCCAAATAATATGCTTGCCTTTCTTCCCAGAAGTATTTTCACCCATTTCTCTAGTCCCTGACTTTCTGTTGATTTCTTCGTGCAACTCCTCTTTAGCAAAGCCTTCTCGCGCTCTGACACTTTTATTTGTTACTGCCCTATTCAGGCTGATGAAAGATGCTTTGGTCTTGTCAATAACACAAAACAGAGAGAGAAAGAAGCAACAACCACGGTTTAAAACAGAAATGAACTCGTGTGTCAGCAAGTGATGAAATGGACAAGTTTGACATTGTCAGTGGGACAGTTATGTGGGTAAAATATCAGTTGCTTTCAAAAAATGGGGATAAAACTGAGGTAGCACTCCAAGTACTGTTTGACAGGACCCATTCTGTTCTTTTTTGGGGATAAACTCTCCAAATGATAGCATTTACTGGCACACCTTGCATACTGCACCACACCGGGGCTTTTTTCCCCCATTCTTTTCCCCCCAGCAGTTAGATCCTCGTGGTCAGGCACCAAATGTGTATCTAACTTTTGGCTGAGAAAGGCCCAAAGAGGATTTACATGGATTCTGAGAGCAACTAAGCAAAAAAGGGTGGAATACGTGATTACATTAGCAAGCAGCATTCCCATCAGGACCGTAGTGCCTGCGCTGGGGAAGGGGCTGGGGTTGCTGGAGGCGAGGCTGGCAGCAAACGCGCCTTTGGGATGCGGCGCCGCTTCCCTCCCATCCCCCGGAGCCGGCCCCGGGAGGAGACACTCATCCCGGGGACAGACAGACAGATAGACAGACATCCCGGGGACAGACACCCATCCCGGGGACAGGCAGACACTATCCCGGGGACAGGCAGATAGACACACATCCCGCAGACCGGCAGACACCCATCCCGGGGACAGGCAGACGCACATTCCGGGGACAGGCAGACGCCCATGCCGGGGACGGACAGACACACATTACGGGGACAGACAGACGCACATCCCGGGGACAGGCAGACACCATCCCGGGGAC
>VWZN01003841.1:308568-352158 GCA_013396955.1 Regulus satrapa | reverse complement strand
GCTCGGGCGGGGCCGGGCAGGGCTCGGGCGGGGCCGGGAAGGGCTCCGCCCGCCGGGCTCCGGGCGCGGGGAAGGATGCGGGCGGCGGTGCGGGATGTGCCGGCTGCCCCCCGCTCGGCAGCGCCTTCCCCGAGGAAGAGCGAGTCGCGCACGCAGAGAGCGCTTCCCAGCTCTGCCGAGCCCCGAGATGCCTTCTGGGGCAGCGTGAAGGGGATGCCGTGGCTCCGAACTGCTGAAATCCTTGCGTTAAAAGCACCGCAGCTTGCACGGATTTTCTGATCCTCAGATGTGGCTGTTGCCAGAGCAGGTGTGGGGGATGAATAAAGCATTTACATATTCGGTCGAGAGCAAAATAAAATATTTCATGCTTATTTACTGGAAGGCTGGAAAGGTAAAGACAACAGCTGCTGGTTTTATTTTGTTCTATATCACTGACCTTTCAAAGCAGCTCTCCTGCCAGCCAGCTTGACAGAGATCTAGTGCCAGCCAGCATTGCTGTGCCTCTGGTAGGGTCCAGCTTCGTTAAAATCAATCAATGGGTTCTGCTTAGTATTTTACTGGGTGCCTGAAGCACGTCTCTAGGTATAACTTCTGAGAGTCAGGGGACTGCCTCCTCAGTGCATATCTGGGGGAATCTGATTTACCAAAGCACGCTTCAGCCCTCGTGGTAATTCCAAAGAATAGGAACTAGGAGACTTTGCTTTCTCTATGACTGTAGCACTGATACTTAAACAATTCTGTTCCCAAACCTTACAGAAGATGCTCTCCAGAATAGAATAACTTTTACTTCCTGACACTTAAGTAAATTTTCATTCATAGTTAAGGTAGTTTCAGGGACCAGCAATATTATCTTCCCTTTTCTGTCCTCTTTTTCTTCCACAGGAGACAAGCACTTCCCTTGTCAAAGGTAATGCTCAAAAATATGCCCTTATCTACAGCAGAGAATGTTAAGGGAGCATCAAGGAGTAACTTCTGTGATTTAGAGTTGTGTTTGAAATTCAAAGCATGTCCTAAGAACTCCCTTGGATCTTTACTAATTCAGGTTATCTCTTCAGGAAGGGCCTTGCCCTTAGTCCTTCAGCATTTCTGAGGATGTTAATGGAATGCCCCTAGCTTATTGCAAAATAGATTTCTTTGATGACTAAATAAAGAGCCAGGAGTTTCAATTCTCCTACCCCTGTTTATTCATTTCCCAAGTCAATCCAATTGTAGGATTTATTTTTTGATCTATCAACAGACATAAATGCATGCCATGAGTTTTAGTCATTACAGGACTTGTATAATAAAACGGCCAGGACAGCCTGAAATCCTTTCCTTCTCTGACAAGTAGTCAGCAGTGGCCTTCCACCAATCTCAGGAGTGTTGCTGTTTTGCCCTGCTCTTTCTCACTTAACGTATTTCTGCTACTTCTGATGTCTTGCAGGGTACAGTGAAATGCTACAAATCTTCACAGTCTGCCCAGCTCAGGATTCTACAGCTAAGGAAAGGCTGTTCCTTACTTACACTTCCAGATTCCTGGAAGAAGTCAAGAAGTGCTATTTCCTAGAGGTTGTTATGCCAGTAAGGACTGGCCTCCCATGCTAGAGAAAAAAGGCATTATTCCCTGTTACAAGGCAATTCTGTGCTCAGGCACAACTGAAATGTTTAATGGAAATGCATTTCTAATAAAAACCAGCATTTGATATTGCTAGTAAAAGAGTGGGATTTAATGGCCCCATAAACACTGCCTTGAGCCAAAAGCTGTGGAAACACTAAGGCCAAGGGCAGAAAGAGTCAAGTAGCAAATGAGCTGTTCAGTATGAAATGAGCTGCTGTGTGATCACCTCCAAAGCAACTGTGGGTATTTGGCTTTGTGTGCACTCAAATTTCCACCCCAAAAAACTATGATAAACTATAACTCATTGAGTCATGGAGCCATGTGCTAGATGGAAACTCACAAAAATCTTCATGTCCAGCCTTATCAAATCAAGTCTAGATGCAGCAGGTTGTGCCAGGCTATGCCTCCTCTCCAGGAGAGTTTTGAGTATCTCTGAGTGAGAGATACTGCTCTCTCACTGTTGGGAGGACATCTTGCCAACAACTCTCAGAGGAAGACAATTTTTTTCTTTTACCACATCAGACTTTCCCATGTTCCAGCTTGTACTAAATGCATCTTGTTCTAGCCCTATGTTCCTCCTGGTAGCTGTGAACAGTAGTTAGATTTCCCTTCAGCCTTGGCTTCTTTGAGGCTGAACAAACTCAGTTCCCCCAACACCACTCTGATTGTTATATAACTCAGCCTCAATCATCTTGGTGTCCCTTTGTGGCACTTACTCCAGTCTACCAGTGTCTTTCAAGCACCAGGAGCCCCAAGCTGAACCCAGCTGTGACCACAGATGTGGTCTCACAACTGATAAACAGAGGGGGAATAGTCTTGTCTCGACCTGTTGGCTATGTTGTTGCTGTGTCTCGATACAGACTGTGAAGTTGGAGAGTACAAACTGACTTGCGTCGAATAAATGAGCCACATGAACTTTGAGTCTCAGCCTCCTATTTAAGGAAGTCTATAAATGAGCTTTGGCTGTGAATATGTATATGTACTAAGATGAAATTAGATAACGTATCTTAACAGCTTGGAAGAAAAGGCTGTTGGATTTATGTTGTTTCTGCTGTAAATCCCACTTAGGGAGGTATGGCAGGGTGTAAGATATCCAATTTACACAGTTTGCCTCTGGCAGTCTCTGTTCAACTCTCTTTACTGTTAGACAATTGTCGTGTCAAATTCTGTCCAACATAAATGGAGTTTTTTCTGATGGAAGAATAAATATTTATGTCAGCTCTTCCTAAGTTTACCAGCTCTCAGGAACAAAATAAAAGTCCGCATGTAGTGCCCAGACTTGAAGCAGTATTGACTTTTGTTTGAATCAGAGAACTAGGAAAGAGTTTCCAGTCCTTATCCATTAAGTTGTCCAATGTCAGATTTGCTGAAATGGAAAATAAGTGAATAAATAAATGAATATCAACAAGAAAAGGCAGCAGCTGTCCCATCCCCTGTCCCTAGACATAGCTTTCCTTATATTATTTACTGTGAGGGTGGAATTTAAAAGAAATCGCTGCCCCTTGATCACTGACCTTTAAAAGCAATGCTCTGCTGCATGCCACTCAATCAATCCAAACTCCGCCAGTCCTTACACAGATTTTCCTGGAGTGAGTCAGATTTCAGGGATTTAAGTGTTCTACATAGCATGGAAAGTCCCTTAAAAATAAAATGGGGGGGAAAAAAAAACAACCTGAAAAATGACCTTGAGAAAAAAATATCTGTCATGAATCTGTTATGTGGTACCCACACAGCGATCATATGATGTAAAATTATATAGGAAAAAGACCTTTTTTTACTTAAAAGTTTTACTTACCATAAAGGTCAGGAAAAAAAAGTGTTTAAATAGCTAAGAGTGAGTTTTACTTATATAGATCAGTAAACATTTTGCCATGCATTTATAAACCGTTGTTGTTCCCTTTTTGTTTAGATTCAGTCTCATGGGTTCAATTCTACTTATTTCTCTTTTTCAATCACAGGAATATAACTGTATGTATAAAAATGTACCATCAGTCGGCCTCAGGGGTAAATACAAGCGAGCAGGTAATGAGAGGAATTGGTAGGTATGTATGAATACAAATTTGGAGTTGCTAACAGCAGTACTGGTTAAACAAACAGTTCGCTGCATCTCGTTCAAAAATGATTGCACCACAGGCTCAGTTCAGCTGGCTGCTTCACTCACAGGCTGTGGCTGAGTTCAGCACTTTCCACACAAGGCAAGTCTGCAGAGCTGAGCGCTGCATTTCAAACACAGCCTTTCCAAATCACCGAGTGCATGGCCCACACTTGGTTCATGCAAAGTGAGCACTGTAAGATCGAGGGGTTCATCCAAGGAATTACAGGCTCAAAGTTGCTCATTTAACACCAACACATATCTGTTTGTATTCACAGACCTGTGACACAGTCTGTAAACAACTAGACACGCTTTTTCTCTAAGGTCCATGGCTTCATTCAGCATTCCCAGTTGGCCTGGGATCCTTATGCAATGAGCACGTCCTTGATATTTCTTCATATTCTCAGTATATATTTTGCCATCTTATTCCTTCTCTCTAGTGACACACTGCCCTTTCTCTGCAGAGAATATAAAAATTTTCATTTTTTTCTCAGGGTTTTCTATGCTCTTTTCATTACTAGATCTCAATCAGAAATACTCAACCTTTATTAAGATCTATTTTCTGTCATATGAATTCAAAGAGGAGGGCCACATTGTAATAAGATTTTAAAATACCAGGAATAAACCATTTTACTGTATTTTGTGTTACTCTCATTTATGACATTTTTCCTTCCTGTTTCTCTTTAATTCAGCTTCTTTTTAAATTTCAGAAAACTCAAAAATTGTAATGTGGAAAATTACACTTCATTAGCATTTTGAAAGCTTGGTGCACAACTAGTGGTTGCCATTTCTAAAGAGTTCTTAGATGTTCTCAGGCAAGTGTACTCTGTTTATTTTAGAGCACTCATCACAGAGGATAGATTCTCACATACAGCTTGCAGCCCGAATATCACACACACTTCAATCCTCAGTTTCTGGTAGCTGGGAAAGAAATAAATTTCTAGATGCCTTCCAAAAGTGAGTCAACTGTATCTGCTTGTTGTATGCTTGTTTGTATGTCAGATGCTTCTAATTCTAGAGATCCTTGGCTGTTACAAACAACAAACACTCACCCTTTGCTTTGTCTAAAAATTAGTCTTGTCAAAGTTTTGTAATGATGTTTTTCAGGCTCAGTTTTTGACTTGCTGATGATATCTGTGCAGTGTTGAATGTGCTGTCCTTGGGACAAACAGAACGAAGTATGAAAGATGAAAAACTTTCAGATATGTATTCTCTCCAAGTTATATCTCAGAATACAGAAAAATGGTCAGAAAGTTTGCACACATTCTTTGCTGCTTGCAGAGAGTGCATGGAGCATACAGTTGAGTACACATTACTCAGAAATATATTTTGGTGAGCTTGTTTCTCAAAAATATCCATATGTTTTGGAGGGATTTTTTTGTTAGCATATGGTACTCTTTTCACAACAAACCCTTCTTACATTGCTCTTAAGCTCAAGGAAATGAGTCACCTTTTGACCTTGCTCAGCCAGCCTTCATTAAGATGCAGAAGACAGCTGGTGTGGTTGGCATCTAGGTCCTGAAGGGATGCTCCAAAGTATCAATATGGATAGAGTAACCTATCAGAAATTTAATTATTTTGATGAATAATGGCATCCATGAATGAAGAAGCCCTTTTGATAATGCTGACATATGATACCATGTAAGCACATCATATTTGTTGTGAGCATAAATAGAAGATGCAATTAAAAACATCTTAAATTTTCAATTTCCAGTGAAAATATATGAAACTGTGTCACCTTATATAAGGAAATAGATTTTTTTTTTCCCTCTCTAAGACATAAGTGAGTATCTTTCTCCCATGTTTCTGAAAGTAAATTCATTCTCATAAGGTTTCTGCACATTCTTTCAGTAAACTTTCCCACATTTACACAGAATTCTCAGGCTGTTCTGAACCCCTCACTGGCTTCATCCAGGATCAATCTCTACCTCTTTGTGGCATTTTATGCAGTAATGTCTTTTGATAATAATCCATGGCATTAAATAAATGGATTTCCTTTGTAAGTATTTCTTGTCCTTAAGAAATTACTTAAATCATTGAAGAAATGGAAAAAGAGCACTTTCCATACCTGTTATCACTCATTTTAAAAAGTATAGTAGTTATGTCTCATTTGTGCACTCTGTCACAATTTTGGAGCTTCTGAAGGACTAAATTCTAGGCTAAATGCAGCAAACCTGTTCAGCCCCCTTCTCAAACTTTAATTGTGTGACTCAAACGCTAACGTACAGAAATGCTGAGAAGCTTCAGATGTTTCATCTTCTTCCTTGCTGATACTTTCCATTACAGGTGTCACACCTACTAGTGTAGTGAAAGTTCAGTGCCTCATTTTTGACTGACAGCACTGTTTGTGAACAAGGTAACTTGTCAGCAGATCTTCATCAGGTTGAAAAGTGCTCTGATCCAAAAAGTCTGCCTCCCCCTCAGAACTGAACCGGCAGTTTTCTACGTGAACTCCATTTTCCTTTGTTAATTGCCTGCGATTCCCGCCCACATTTTCCAGAGAGTGATGGCATTTTAATTGCTAGGGGTATTTTAGGATGGAGGAGAGGGAATGGGAAGAGGCTTGGGAAAAAAGGGGGTAGGGGTTTGGCGTGTTTGTAAGGCTAACTGTTCTGTGATTGCACACAGCCAGGAGACCAGCAGCCAGAGCACCATCTGTGCACACAGCTTATCCATCACAAAGGAATGTGCCAGCTCCTGCTTTTCCAGAGCAGCTGAAAGCCTCCTTCATGCTCCACTGAAATTTTCCTATCATTCCCTGAAGATCTATTCCCTTCACACTGCACGTCTGGCTGGCACAGCCTTCCTTCAGCAAGAAGCTCTTTCTGCAGTGCTGTTTTTGCAGGCTGGAGTGGGAAGATTCAACTGCTCTTCAGCATCACCTCTCTGTCCTGCAAGCTGCAGAATGATCATCTCAGGGTCCTGGGGAATGGTAAGACACATATGATCCCCCCAGAAATGCAAAAACATCTCAAGAGGCTGTGTGTGGCTGTCTGTGGTGGAGGTGTTTGCATCTGGGATTGTTACCTTAGACTTCTTTTAATGCTGAGAGAGACCTACTTAGTCTAACCAGTGGAGTTTAAAACTTTATTAGGCTCGGTTGGATGAATTGCACCCTAAACATCATCAACTGTTTACAAGACCTTCTTCAACCCTAGTGAAAACCTCAGCTAATTCTTTGTACACTGTGGGTGCTTAAACTGCTATGAAAGCAATTCCATGTTGCTATTGATATCACAAGGATGTGCAAGTATATTTTCTCCCCATCAATATCTGGATTGAAATCTAGTATATGAGTAGCTGTTCCCAGATCCTCAGTGAACTTTGATTACATAGTGTCCATTGATTTCAGGTTCAAAAACTATACAGGGTTGGAGCCTTAGTGCTTTGCAGATTGTATCAAGTTTCTCCTTATAGGTGGTCTGTATGATATTTTCTTTCTTGTTCACAAAGACTTGAGGGGGTTTGCCTGTGTTCAGAAACTGTCCAAAATACCTCTCCCAGACAAGTTCTGGATACAGACTCTCTTTTTCCTAAATATTCTTTGCTGTGTTACAGGCAAAACTTACAATATGTCAAGTCCTTGACTGCCAAAAATAGAACGAATAAACAAAACAAAACAATTGTTTTCATCTGTAAACCCATTCTGATGTCCATAAAAGTTTTTGTCGTATTGGCAATCTTACGCATTCACGCTAAGTGCACTAATTATTCACCTAACAGGGGAAGATGGTGGCAGGTTTAGATGGATCTACCATTACAGGAAATTAATACCACACCTTCCAGTCAGTGCCTTCCACTGAGGATGAGAAAAAGCAGATTTTTCTACAGATTCTGCAGCAGAGTTTTTTTGAGTGACTAAAGACCACCCTGTTCTGTGTATCTGCACACAGTCTGTCTTGCCCTGGCTTCTCTACTATGTACAAAAAAATCTAGATTGTGCCTCTCACCAACTCAGCCTCCCCCTCTATTCTGAAGTCTTCCCTGTGATTCTGGCTTTCCTCCAGCATTGGTTCCTGCCAGTCAGAATACAGGACATTTCCATACATTTCTGTCTTCTTTCATTCCTATAACCTTCCTCCCAGCATGGTCTCACCAACAAACATCTGTACATAGATGTTTTGGCTATTAACCTCTCCTCCTGAGAGCATTGAATACACTCTTGTCTCTCCTAAAAGCAACTTTTGTTCACCACGAAAATACAACAAAATGTTGTTAACATCTGTGTGTGAGAAGAGAGATTTTCTTTATCAGTCTCATTACTTTTGTCTCTCTAGCAAATTTGAGAGCAAACTTCAGTACATTGCTTCTTTATCACCTCGTTTCTTCCCTCAGCAGAGACTAATTACCAAGTAGTTTTCTTTTTTTAATGCTGCAGTTCTGTTCTTTACAGTGCAAATTTACCTGTCCTACATAGTGGGAAACTAGTAAATATAATAATAGAAGAATTATAATGAATTCTTGTTAGAATTTTGTTAGATTTTCTACCATCTTATGACATTCTAAAGAAATCATACCTATGAAAAATTCAATTACTTGAATTTTGACTGATTTGCCTTTTCAGAGACAAAAGACAGAAACATTGCACAAATTTTTTTTCTCCATAACATTGTATCTTATGCTGTGCAGCTAAGTAGTAACATGACCAACCATGAGCCTGCTCCTTGTAGAAATCCTGAAATTTCTCCTTCCTAAGAAAACCCCATATATATCTCTTATTTACTTTCAACGTATTGAAAATATGTTATTTTTGTAAAGGAAACCGAGCAAAAAATATTATTTTGTGGAGATACTTTACAATACACGGCAGTAAACCCGGGAACTTGAAGACAGAAGGGTTTCACCACACTCAAACTTCTCTTTAGGCAAAGCAGTTCAAGGCTTCAACCCCTTGCTACAGCAGCGGCTCACAGCACCCGCAAGCCAGCACCTCTCACCTCGTTACCAAGTGCAGCAGGCACATTCTTCTCCAGTACCACCTTTATTTGGAGGTGTACAATTTAGTTTGACTCTTAAAGAGACCTAAAATAATTTTACTATTGCAATATTGTTTTAAAGTACTAGTATTTGCTAGTGAGAAATTCTTCCTTTTTGTTCATGTTTCTTTGTGAACTTTCACACAGCAAAAGAAACAGAACATTCCTAGTTACAAAATAATATAAATTACACAGTTCAATGACGTTTTTCTGGTAAACTGAGTAGAACAGCACAGTAATGCTATCACACATTCATAAATATTATTGCAGAGGTATCGTGCAGTATAATATTAAATATTATTATAAAATAATTCCCATGCCAAATCTAATAATCTATTTATGGATATAATTTTTAAAAATAATCTGTCTTTCCAGCAAGGTAATCCATATATACTGAAGGAGGATTAATATTAATAAAAATTTAATTTATCAAGAAATTAATAAATAATATTAATGAAGGGGAGAAAAAAGGTATGTATTTAAAAAATCAGGGTTATGTAATTATGCATAAGTCTTTAGTTTATTACTACTTTTTAATCCCAAGTGAGTTTGATTCTGCTTGAGTACCAACTTCTGATGTTGTACAAGTGAATCTGCCAGTCCTGCACTGGTGAGCTACTGATTGATTCCAAATCAAACCCACATTTTTTACCCACAATTTTATACCATATTCATGTGTTATAGTTAGAAAATATTGGGATGGTGATGCAAAAAAAAAAAAAAAGGCCAGTTTAAAATCAGAGCTTGGATTTGGTTACCCACATTTGTTTTAAGGAAAGGGCATTTGACTTTGGTGTTAAGCAGTGCCTCACTGCAAGCCCCTGAGCTCAGAGAAGGCAGGGGTCTGTGGGAAAAGTGTCAAGATCCAGACTCCCCTTGGTGCAGCTAACCTTCCTTCTGCTCCTCATCAATGGCCACTTCTTCTGCAGAAAACTAGTCAAAGAGGAACCAGTGAAACCAAAGGTATGAGGATCTGGGTCTGCAGAAATAGCTCCAGAGGAGACGGCTCAGAAGCTCTTCAGGGGAAGCCTTTAAATCTTCTGCTTTTCAGATATTCAGGGTCGGGGGAAGAGTTATCCACTCTGAACTATCAGCTGTTTTGGAGACTCTGACATTGATCTTGTGGCTGTTGTTGAAAACTGGAGCTCTTTACTAGCTAGCTCACCTGGAGCCTGTACCAGACGAGGTTTAATCACTGAGAAGGCTCCTGCAGGCACTGGACTTTGTTTTGGTCTATCCAAAGCAGATCTTTTTAAATGTACTGCAAATCTTGTCGCATCTCTTCCCCTCAGGCGGTTTTGGTCTAAGCTTTTCCACCCTAGGTAGACATACAAAAGATCAAGTCAATATAAAAAGAAGCCACCCCACTCATCTTCTCACTGCTCAGAAACAGCTTCTGGCTGCCAACACTTGGATTAGTGCGGGGTTTAATAGCATTTCTGTAAATGAGTGGTGGCTTTCACTGCACTAAGTAAATCCTGTAAAGGGAAATCCTGCTTTGAAGCTTTCTGAAGTTCTTCAAGTTACCTACATATCAAAAATATATTTTGTTTGGATTTCCAACAAACCCATGATAAGATGCCTTGCAGAAAGCTACTAAAGAAATTAAGTTGCTGTCGGACTGGTGCTTATATGGTTTGAAATCTTCCTACGGAGTCTTTGCCACTTTTCAGGATAAAGAATAAGCAGCAGAGTATTTTAAGGAATTAGTTTTATTTAAGGTCTTAATCAATGACCTGCAGAAGGAAGGGATGCAGGAAAATGTCTCAGTTCACAGATGATGCTGAAGTCCTGCAGAGAGTCAGGAGACACACTCACATGTAGAAATGAGCTCTAGAGAGATGATACACAGCTGAGCAAGTGCAGAAAGAAGTGGCAGATGATCCTGTCTAGATATATATAGTGAGTGCATCTAGGGAGAATAATCTAAGCCATGCTTGCACAATGCTGAACTGAAAGCTGGCAGCTGGAGCTCAGGAAAGAGACCTGAGGGTCTCTAAACTTATCTGCTCAACATTCAACAGCAGCCAAAACTGCCAACAAAATTGTGGGTGTTCTCAGAAAAGACAGTAAGAGCAAACCGAAAAATGTAAAATCCCTGGGCATTCACATCTTGAGCATTCTTACAATCCTATTTACACATTTTAAGAAGGACATTGAGAAATTCAAGATAATGCAGGGAAAAGAACTAAGATGATTAAAGGGATGGGGCAGCTGTCTTTACAGGGAGTCAGAGAAGGCTGGGACTTTTTATGATCCTATTCCTCCCCCAAGCTGAGTGGGATATGGTTAAGGTTTATAACATCACGGAGGCAATGTGTAAAGAAAATACAGAACTGTTTTTTCCCAAGTCCTATGGTGTCCTCTGGGCACTCACTGAAATTTTTGGAAAGCAGTTTAAAACCTGCAAGAGAAAGTCTTGCAGAAGAATACCACTACCTGCTCTCCCTTCTGAAATCTGCTGCCACAGAAGGCTGTGGAGGCTGTGGGCTGTACCAGCAACTTTTAAAAGGAGAAAGCAAACAAATTCCACAGCAACAAGTCCAAAGGGACACTAAAATGAGGACGTGGGAACATGCTTGCCAACATCTTTGGTGTGGTGGAGGGTAGAGGAGGAATATGAGAGGGATGGACAGCAGTGAGACAGATCATGAGTTGTCTCCCAACAACATTTCCTACTGCCACTGCTGGAGATGAAATGCATTATTAGTTTGACCCAGAAGGCAATTTCCTATGTTGTCATGAAAATAAGACCTTGTGCTCCTTTGCTAGAGCTTAAACCTGCCACTTCAGAGTTATTTCCACCCATTTAATTTTGATTGCATCTCAGTAGGCAGTCAATGGTACAGAATTTGTCAACTGGAACAACTGTGCAGTAATTATGAATGGCAGGGATATTTTTTTGTAATTTTGACCATGGCATTTTTTTGCAGTAGAATTAAGGAAAATATGGGTTTTTGCAAAAACGAAAGGAGGTGAACAAATGTTTTTAAATAGCTATGGATCTTTTGTATAAATGTATAGAATTTTTAAATTATGCAAATTCAGTTAAATCAGAAATATGTTAATTGAAGAGAATTAATTAGGCAGGCACAAAAAGAATTATTTTTAATGAACATATTTTAGGGCTTTGTTCTGCTAGATTCATTAAAATTTCTGGATCAGAGTTCCATTTCTAGAGTTGAATATTGTTTCTAGGTTTTCTGGGGGCATTGCTGTTGTACTTTGCATAGTGAGAAAACAATTTTTTCTCAGGAATGAGGAGTTGCTCAAATAAAAGTATTAAGCTGGGAATAAACAATTAAAGAAGAACCAGAAGTCCTGGAGACTGTACAACCCCTTCTGCCAACTCATCCCTTTCAGCAGAGATTCCCTCTCACTTTTAGGTTTCCATAAGTATCAAACACTGCCTTATCCTCACTCAGCCTCTTCTGCTGCATCTTTTGGTCTTTCCCTGCCCACCTTGTTCCAAATGCCCCACACAGCAGAGAGTTGCTTTACTTTTATCGGTTTCTTGCCATTCCTTCTCCAGGCTCACAGAAAAGGCTGAAAATTCCAAAGAGCTCTCCACACCCCCATACCAGAGAGTGGTTATGTGTTAGAGAAAACAATGGAATAATATTTATTTTGTGTGTTGCTAACTGTTCCAAGGGAGGCTTAAATACTTATTTATATTCATCAGTTATCACAACCTCTTGAGGCAATTGTCAGTTGCAGTTTTGATACCACTTTACTGTATCACAATGCCAAGAGAAGACAGGCAAATCACATCCCCTGGAAATAAGCTGTATTTGAGAAAAAGGTTTAAATAGGGGAGGGGTCTATTTTTTGTTCTGTTTTTGTTTTTTGGGGTTTTTTTGGGGGGTTTTTTACCACTGGAAAGTAGGAGAGCAAATAGCTCATCAGAGGGGGCAAATTGGTATTTGAACTAATAGATGACAAATTGCTCTGCATATAATTTATATTCTGTATGACCCTACATATAACAGCAACAGAGTAAAGCCCAAAATCAGTTATTATGATGATTATTACTGCTTGCAGCAGCCTTAACTTGGTCTGTTGTAGCTACACATAGGATAAAGAAGCCAAAAGATTTGCTGCATTTAGGGATGAGAATTTTGTTTTTTAAATATGCTTTAAAATCCAATACGTATTTCAAATACTGTGAAATTTATTAGGTGTTTAGAGGGTACATTAGGATGTGTTAGGTGAGACCTGGGATCAAACAAGGAGATTGGTGAGGAAAAATCCCTCAAAGTATGAACTTTTCTGTTTCCTGGTTTGATGGGTTCTAATAATGCGCTGCTGACATCGTCTCTGGAAAATCAAATCATAATACTGATCATGCCTGATTGATCTCAGCTGCTTGACATTTCCCACTGCTGGCACAGAGGGATCACTACCCAGCATGTAATAAGGAATGGAAATTTGAAAGCCAGTGTTCTCTAAAACCAGGGTAAAGACCTCTCCCCCCTCGCACGGCACTCCCTACATCTCACAGGGAATTCAGCTGGAGGAACTGCAGCTGTTCTCTCTGCCTGCTTTCAGTTTCAAGAGGGACTGACTAAAAGCTGCTGAGATGCGCAGCTCAACTCCTCCAATCTGTTTTTAGTGTTTTTTCTGCACTAGATGTTCCGGAAATATAACCATAAATCTTTCGCTGTCACAATTCCAAATGAATCATGGCATTGTCATGAAACATGAGAGAGAACACAGTTAAGCTGTCCAGGAGCAAATCCAGAGGCAGAATAGCAGCACCTCTAGTGCTGTAGAAGCCAAAATGTTTATCCCTCACATTCTTTGTTTACAAATACCCTAGGATCAGCACTGAAAAATACACATTTTGGTATTCCCCAGAGGAACTTCGACAACATCCAGTGTCTAAATCCCCTCTGAAGGCTCACTACCCTTCAGATTCTTGGGTGTGACTGGCAGTATCTGTCACACAGGTTGCATGCCTTAAACCATCATCACAGAGACCTGAGTTAGCTCGCTCAAGTTGATTGGGAACATCTGCCCCTCACACACTTTCTGAGCTTTCTCCAGCTTTAATATCCACATCAGTAGTGGCAGAGGGCCTTAGGAAGCTGCCAAGGGCATGTACTGTTACACCCTTTACAGCACTGCATGGGGGAGGTGGCTGGCTCATGGGCTGAACCTACTCACAGATCCAGTAGGTCATACAAGACATCATCAGCAAGTTTCTTACATCTCTCTGTTTCCTATCTAATCTTGATTCAGTTCAGAGTGGAAACCACAGTTGGAATCCTAAGGAAAAATCAGTAAAACTGTATTATTCTTACAATCAGATGGATTCCCCCTCCTTTTCTCTCTGCGTGAGTCCTGAGCCCAAGCTTTCTAAGTCTGTCAATATATATCCATTATACAGTCAGCCTTGTGTTCTTTCCTTTGGTTTTTCTTTTTCTTCTCCTCTACTGCAACTGTCTTTTATCATTCTTGCTTTATCTTGAGACGATACAGAAGAAATATACAAGCTTTTTCAAACAGCACAGGTTTCTTTTACATGAGATATGACACAATGTACCTCTTTACAGCTGATCTACTTCTCTCACAAGGTAAGATATTGTATGCATCTTGGCAAAAGAAAGGAAAGACACATCTAAAATAGCTTGTGTGGATGTGGGGAGGGGAATAAATTGTTGTGTTATAAAGGACCATTAGCCAAGCCAGCTGTGGTTGCTGAGAGTGTTCATAAGCAAATTCTATAACATAAATTGAACACATCCACACCCGTGAACTGGTTATGTCTCTTATTTTCCCAGTTCTTTTTTCTTTCAGCTGAAAAACTTGTAATATGGAAAGTTGAAAATTTAGAGGCAGAGGCAGCTTTGCCAATTCTTGTAATGTTATTGCAAGTATCACAACTGTTAATGCTTTCTCTTCAAGTCCCAAATGCTAGCAGCAAGGCATTGCAAAGGAATGTTCATGCCTTAGTACATTAATACATTCTGTGTCCTTCTGATCTCAAGGAAAGGTTTGAAGCTGCTTCAGAAATCTAGCTTAAAGAATAAAATATTAAATAAATAAAAATTGCAATTCTTAAAGTCTTGCAACTCTTAAACAACTGTGATGTTTTCCCAATTGCATGAATTCTGAATATGGGATTGGCAATACTGTGCATAATAGCCTTAATCCAGTTGATGAAAACAGAGTTTTTTGTTGTACTACTCAGAAGACAGGGAAACAGTGTCCTGACTGAGAATTACTTTAATCTTTTATGTTCAGGTACTCTCCTGATTGAAGACCCTTCTATGTTTGCAAGGTGAACAGAACTCCAAAAGAAGTAATTTCCTTGCACAAATGAGCATGAAATGGCCCCTATTCAATAACCCAGGAAAGCTACCAGTCAGCTACTGCTTCACTCAGCTGCTTCTGGGCAGGAGTTCTCGCGTCTGCAGCTTGAGAGGCATTAACCATTCAGCTGGGCTGTATCCCAGACCCTTCTTTCAGGATGCCTTGGGCATCTGCTGTGAAGTGAGCTGTGCCGTGCAGTGCGCTGCTCCTCCTTTGGAGGACTCCTGGCTGCTCCTCGGGCCGCCAGTGCAGGTGAGGTCTGCTTTATTCCTGGACACTGAGCACCTGTGAGCCAGGGCTTAGAGACAGCACCTCACCCCCTGTTGTACAGCTCTTCTCCTGCGAGGATCACCCTCCCAGCTGCCGTGGTCCCCCCTGAAGGCAGCATTAACTGCAGTGTGCTTCAGCAGGGAGGGTGGCTACTGATGCAGACACACACTGCGGTCAGCACTGGCAGCAGAGGTTCCCTTCATTTGCAGTAGCAGACCTGCCCCAGGCTTGCAGCTCAACCCTCCTCGAGAAATTTCTATGAACATTTGAAGCAGGCTCAGACTCGTGCCCAGCCTGAGCTACCAGCAGGGAAATAGGTGGGATGTAGGCCAGGTGGGCTGATTCCCCGTGAGCCTGTCAAAAATCTGTATAAATATGGAGACAGAAGCAATTCCCCCAGATTGGGGGACCATATCAGAAGTGCTTATTGCACTTCATGGTGTCTGAGAAGAATGGTTCAGATCAAGATCAAAAGTAATCACAGAAAAATTAGAATAGCTTCGTTGATTTTTGCACAAGGAAAATAAAATCAAAGAAATAATCACTGTTAAGAGTAACTCCTTATGTAATTGCCTCCATACTAGTCTATATTGGGGGTGGAGTGCCCCTGGTTTAACTTTGTCATGCAAATAATTTATTAGGTCTTTCATCACAAAAATGCTTTATATAACAGGAAAGACAAGTCCAGAAATAGTGGTGCCCTTTTTAAAGCAAGATTGTACAGAGATGTGATAAAACCCCAAAAGAAACCCCAGAAGAAAGAAAATAAGTAATTTCAGGGAAAATCAAGAGTGAAATTTGTCTGACAGTAGAATTAATTATCAATAAAGGGAAATGCAACCAATGTAAATTAACCCAGATTTTCTAAACATCTAACAAAAAGAGTTTGTTGCATACAGAAACACATTGTGTTTATTTTGTGTGTAGTTTGATATGAAAAGTATACTGTAGCTGGAAAATAATGGAACTGTTGCTTAAGTAATACCTCTGCTCTATTATTCTTTATAAAGGGCTGTGGTTTTTTCAAGTCACCGTTCAAGTCCACACTTTTTTTAACATTTTATAGCTATGAAGCAAATTTGAAACACTGATATTTCTAATTTATTGAACAGGCACTAAAGTAAAAATCTTGATTCGGTAGTAGATTGTGTTGAGCACGTTAAAGAACAGTTTGTTTGGGCCTTATCCCAAAGGAAATTAAAATTTTTGGAGATTCTGCACCATGTTAACCCTTTTATTGGGTTAGCCCTATAACAAAAGGGACTTCAACTTAGTGTGTCGCTGATCACTGCTTTCAGAGAACCTCTACATCCCAGTAAGAGATGATAAATTGCTTTAAGGAATATAATGCCATGATTTCACAGAGCGTTTTTATAAATATAGGTCCACTTCTACAGGCATCATATGCAGAGAACAAAAAAATTCTAACTGATATGAAAACTCAGATTTCATGAGCTCAAATGCAGTTAGATAGTTCAACTCATCCGTGTCGTTCTGAAAATGTTTCCAGAGCACAGCTCCTCACCTAGACAGAACTCAGGCTTCTCTCTCAACCAGTGTAACAAAAAGCCATTCATCCAACTACAGAGCCAGAGGTTTGGTTGTTCTGACCCAAAAGAGAGAAGGAGCAGATGTGGGTTCTTTACTTGAAGAAAATACATGCCCAGCCTCTGGCACATGGCACTGAATGGCTGCCTGAGGAGAGCACTACAATCCCTACATTTTTATCACACTCAGTGGTCCTAACAGTGACCATGGTCAGTTTCTTTTTAAGCAAACTGCACTGAGCCACAGGTCAAAAGTTTTGATTATACCTCTTTAAAGAGTGAGTGATCTGTCTGTCTTTGGCAGCCTGCAGTACAGAAAAAACCCTCTGTCAGGCACTTGCAGTTACTCTTCATGGCAGAGAATTTGTGTTCAGGGATTCAGATTTATAGGCTTTCCAAATGCACGTTAGAGCAATTTGCAAGGTTATCCTCCCCAGCTGCCCATCCTTTGTCTCTGCAGAGGTTATTCCTCCTGCAGCAGAGACGATTGAATGGCTGGCAGGTTGTGTGCTCTGCTCATGACCTGGGGCATTGATTTCAGCTTACATTATTGACTGGCTGGGCTATGAGCTTAAGGAGCAGAATGTCTCGACTTATCATCCCTGCTGGACATAGTTGCAGCAGTTAAAACATTTATCAGCTCCCACGGGCCAGAGACAAATCCCACAGGTACTGAAGAGAAAACCCTAAATCCTCCCCGGCAGGATACTGAGGGTTGTTACGATGTGCTGTTTTCCACACTGAGTGTCTCACCCTTTGGAAGGAGTTAGGAGAAAGAGACAAGCGGCTTCCAGTGTCTCTGTGTCAGGATTGTCAGAGAACCCTGGTAATCAGGAGAGGGACAGGCACAAGCACAAGTGGGCCTCGGGGAATGTTAACCTGAGAAACTTTCCAGTTGGGAGTTAAGGAAGCCAAAGTGCTGAAGTGGGCGACTTGGGAAAATGCCTGTAAGGGATTTGGAAAACTCAGCAATGTGCACTGCAAAGCCTAATCTTTAACCAGTGCAGTGACCTGTAGGAACCACACTGTTTACCCAGAAGAAAATCCCAGGAGGCACCAAGTCAACCAAAAATCAGGGAGAAATTGGGGTGACAGACAGTTGATTTCCCAGCACCACCATGGAGCCAAAGAACACCACAGACTGGAAAAACACTGTTTGTGCTTTCACTTGAGTGAAGAGGAATGCAACTTCAGCATCTGTTCCAGTTCTGCAGGGGGAGGGACTGAACAGTTGTGTCCTATGTGCCACAGGGACTAATTCACCTCAGGAGTGTGCTGTTGTGGCAGGTGCAATACCTTCTCTTCTGCCTGAGTTGTGTGCAGTCTGAGAACGACTAATCTAAGAGATATTTTAGGTATTTAGTGGGTAAATAATTCTGGGTCTCATTGGCACACACAGTTTTGCAAATGCCAGATAGAATGAGACATGGAGGGGCTGTTATGGATGCAAATTGGCAGTATTTAAGCACCTTGGGGGTAAGGAAGAAGTTACTTTGAATTTCTGGGAGTAAGGAAGCAGTTACTTAGATTTTCTGAAATTTCTAATAGCAATTTAATTTTGAAAGTACGCATCTTAATTTGCAAGTAGGATCTAGGTTCCTTGGTGGATTTAGTCTTTTTGATCTGGAGGTATTTAAAAATGTATCAGTGAATCAGTGGGAGTTTGAGGCTTTGATATCTTATTTGCCTGTTTCCATTCATACATATCTGAATACCTTAGTGCGGGCCACAATAAGTTCTTTGAACCATGCTGAAGCGTAAGGATTTTTAGTAACATCAAAAATCTCTTTGGGTTGGGCATTCCTACACAGAAAATAAAATAGTAGAAAACACCCAGGAATTGTTCGTTCTCTTTAACCCAACTCCTTCCAGTCCTACTCACTTGTCTCTGAGGTCAATAGTGATCTCTTTTCATCTACTCAAACCCATTCCTCCTCTCCCCACTCCTATGATCCATCTCCATCACCACCCTTACAGTCCTCATGTAGAACCTCGCCAGTCCCTCCTGTAGAATTGTAGTGGCAAAGATTATTATTCCAGTATTTAAATATTTTAAAAATTTCACTGCTACCTTTCTTTTTCACTGCAGCCTTACAGAGAAAAGAACCATAATAATGACATCCTGTAAAGCTTTTTATATGACAAGGGGTTTTTTCAGTATCCTGCCTTTGTGATAGTCTTCTATCCAATACCAGGGTTCAAAGTTAAAATGCAATGTTTTATTCAGTGGTCAGATGCATAGGGTTAACCATACCCTAGTAATAGCAGGAAGTTCTTTGAAATTACTCATCTCCTTTTGATGAAAATCCTGATTAACCAAGTGCCCAAGGAAATGTTAGAAATTAATCTATTCAGGTTTTTAATAACAATTTTATTCTGTTAAAACTTAACTTTGATTTGATTAATTGTAGTTTTTAAGGCGGTGGAAGAGGTTTGGCATGTGTTCAGATGCCGTATGATACCCAAGTCAAGATAACATCATTGCATATGTAAATACTCTGACACAGAATAAATAACAGGTAAATAAGTCAGTGGAAAATGCAATTGATAGAGAGAAAAATAGAAAAAAAATAGAAATAAAGCAGAAACTAGAACTTCATTGTTACTCTCCATTGTAATAGCCTTGCTGGAAGTATTTGGATAGATTTCATTTATAAACCCTTAAATCCCCTACTACAGATTAGAAAGAGCAACAATGTAAAATTCATGGTATCTGGAACTGGCCTTTATGGACAGAGAGTAAACAGCCACAACTTTTAATAGAGCTTCTTCTGCTGGTTTGAGATCTCCGTGAGAGGCTCATTCTAGAGATTCAAACTGCACAATATATATGTCAGAGGAGCTTAAGCATCTCTTAACATAAAGTGATTATTATACATTCTCATCTTATTGGTCTCCCAGCTATTCACATTCAGGCTTTGAAGTGTCTGCCTTTATTTCAGTCCCACCATTCTTTTTTTACTTTTCTGAAGTTGCGTGGAAGTTGCTCAGAAGATTAGCACCAGCATCTCTGTGACTGATATGTAAATCAAAAACAAGTGGGAAAATTGTAACAAGCCTTGAGGGAGACAGAGTGCTTCTTTATGGTACTTGCTTGATGCTCAAATTATTTCCAGTCTTCAAGCTATTTCTAAGGCTATCAATTAGGAAGGAATGAGTAACTGAGGTTATTAGCATTGGAGTAATTCAGACTGCTATTTCAGCTCTCATTTAAACTGGTAGTTACTGAAACTTGTTAGTGGCAAAACAGAACTCTCCTCCTCTCAGTCTGTTTCCACGAAATTATCAGAGAACTCTAGTGTGGACTGGCTGTCTTGTCAGAGAGGTGTCTTGTAAAAATTAAAGAGCTTGATGTCTCTAGATGTCAGCTAAATATCCCCTAAATGTATCCTCGGACACACTGAGCTTGGTTTGGGGGTGAGCATAAGCAAGAACTTTATTGTAAGGAGTGTCATAGACCTTACTTATGCTCACCTACAAACAGTTTTTTTGCTGAGATGCTGAGATTAATTCACTTTGTTTTGCTACCAGGCATGGCAAAAGTTTTGTTGGGGAAATAATGAAATGAAAAATAAAAATCAACAGTGATTACACTAATGAACAGTTATATAAAATCCATTCATTAAAAAGCAGGAAATGAAAGGGATTATCACTCTGCAAGAATTTTACATGTGGGAAAGGTAATACAGTGGATATTAGATCACAAACAATGCTCTAGATCAGAGAGAAATCAAAGAAAGAAAATTTTCCTCCTAAAGATGTACCAACAGCAGAACAAATACTGACTTGGGGTTTAATAAACAGATTTTATTGGTGTGGTGCCTTTTCTTCCCTAAAAGTCTGCCCAAAAAATAAGGGCTGACAGTTTTCCCACCCAGCCATTAATGTGAGAAACTGCCACATGTTCTCTACATATTGCCAGAAGTAGAAGGGAAGGTCTAAGTGGGAGTCCAAGCAGCACTAAGCAGCAATGAAGAAAATAATTAAGTAAAATAATAAAATATTTCTATTTTAACAATTAAAGACATCAAATTACAATCCCAGACTAGATATATGGATAGATTAGATAGATAGATAGATAGATAGATAGATAGATAGATAGATAGATGGTTAGATAGATAGATAGATGATAGATAGATAGATAGATAGATAGATAGATAGATAGATAGATAGATAGATAATGTATGTATTTGAAACCAGGAAAATACCTTATTAAAAGAAAAAAAACATGTGGAGGAAAGGTGAAAATTAAAAATTCCTTGGTTCACAAGTGTCTGACATTTTTTCCTCAAAATTTTTTATTTCCTTTTTCAGTAGAAAGAACCAAACCAATGAAAACCTAACCCAGAACTGAAAAAAATTAAAAGGCTAATTGAATTTGCCATGAGTTCAGTGTCTGATTGAATGTCAAACAAAAACAACAAAAAAATCAAAACACTTGATCTATTAAGAAATTTTATTTCCAACCACAGAATCTCTTTGTCAGGTACACCTCATTTTTACTATTCACCTCAACAGTAACCAAGCACCAAATACATAAATTACTAATTTAATGCAACCACAGGGCAAAAAATTGAGAGCAGTCAAATGCATAAAATTGAAATTTAATATTTGTTTGCCCATATTTTCCTGGTTTTGCAATATAATTACCCATTATTGGGGGCCAACCTGATTTTCCTATGGTCACAGGTTGATCATTACTTCCATGCTTTCAGTCAGTAATTACAGCAAATCCCTATAAACTTTTAAATCATCATTATTACATTCATGAAAAGTATTTAAAAGCAAAAATATGTCAACAGCACAGTTGTGCTGAGATTACTTTTCTAAACCAGCTTTGAAGTTGGTTCCTGTCTGAAGCCCTGTGTCCAATTAAGTTAGATCACTAAAAAGCAAATTTTCTTGACGCTTTACTGTAATAGCCTAACTTTGCTCTAGCCAAACATGAAACACTGAACTTCCAGGGTATGAACTTCCCCCACCAGTGTATGTTTTGGGAACACTGGGCTGAGGAGTGAAAGAAAGGGGGAAGCAGCTGTTGAGTCAGTACCAGAGTAATAGCCCCTTACTGAAGGAATCAATGCTTTCTTAGATGCAAGGAGGAAAGAAAAATTTTGCCCTAATCTATATTCTGACATTTGTAAGCCTATAAATTATTCACAGCTTAATCTGAGTCTCTTCCTTATTCAGACAATAAATTTATCAGTCCTGTTCTTCAGAATACTCATGCTTTGTGGACTCAGTTGCACAAAACCTTAAGCCATATAAGAGAAACATTCAGTTTAACAGAAGGAAACACTGCACATGTGATTTTACTAAAATACTTGAACTATTTGCATGCTAACTCCTATAGCTCAGAAAACATTCATGTGTCTTCTCCTGTGGGTCCAGTTAGAAATAATACAGAAGAGAGAGTCGAGGGTGATCCAACAAATAAGAAATTGTGCTTCAAAGAGACTTTGAAGGCAGTGACATCTTTTGCCAAATGGAAAAACTGAAGATGGGTCTTTGTCCCGGTGACATCTCAAGCATATGAGATTATCACAGTACGAGTTGCTGAAGCCTGTGGGTGCCCCAGGGGAAAGAGCTGGGTCTCTCTTTCCTGCTCATCTTATAGTGGTCACAAGATATTTGACCAGATGGATACCACCAAGGAAAAGAGGTAATCTTGTGTTCTTTTGGAAGACAGAACCATGCTTGGTTTTTTTGGGTTTTTTTACTTTACAATCCCCAGATTAGAAAGTATTTTAGAAGCCCTGACGATTGGAAGAAGACTTGATGTATCAGGAAGGCTGAGAGAACAGAGTGGTTTTTTTATCAGCACTCTTGGCAGTAGAAGGGAAACAATGAGAATATATACAAAAGGCTTGTGATTTGTATTTATACATCTGAGACTTGAAGACAAAGTAGAGGCTGTTATCCATGAGTTTATAAGACCTCTCTTTCTAGAGAACTAGATCATTCTTTTTTCTATTGGACTATTTGAACTAGAGTCTTAAAACATGTTCTTTTTTTGAGGGGGAGACATAAAAAAGTATCCAATTTAGTAAGATCAATATTAATTTTACAAATAATCAAATACTTTCTGAATTAATTTTAACTAATGAAAAGAAGAATATTTGCAGGGGTTTTTTGGTCAATATACAAGTATGAGGAAAGGGGACATCTAAGAGATAAAAATTTTGCAAAAACTGATTTCCCCTGGAAGCATGGGTTTTCACCAAAGCAGCCTGAAAGATTTATGTTCTGTACTTTTAGAACAAATTCCTCAATTGAAATATAGTGTAACAGAAATAAAATAGAGACAATCGTGTATATTTGGAAATAACTGAAGAATAATATTTGCCTGTTTGTAGACCAACACAGAAAAGTTTAGTGTACAAGATGAAAAACAAAACACTTCTTTAGCACATCCAGAGGAGAGCAACAAGGCTGGTGAGGGGCTTGGAACACAAGCCCTGTGAGGAATGACTGAGGGAGCTGGGGCTGTTCAGCCTGGAAAAAAGAAGACTCAGAAATTACCTTAGCACTCTCTACAATTTCCTAAAAGGTGGTAGTGGTCAGGTGAGGGTTGGTCCCTTTCCCCAGGCAGCAGCTGACAGAACGAGAGGACACAGTCTAAAGCTGCACCAAGGGAAATATAGGTTGGATATTAGGAGAAAGCTTTTCATGGAAAGAGTGAGAAAGTACTGGAATGGTCTGCCTGGGGAGGTGGTGGAGCCACCATCCCTGGTTGTGTTTACAAAAGGACTGGATGTGGCACTTGGTGCCATGGTTTAGTTGAGGTGTTAAGGCATGGCTTGGACTCAGTGATCTTGAAGGTCTCTCCCAACCCAGTCATTCTGTGTTTCTCTGTGACAAAAACACAGACATATATTGAGTACAAGTGCTGAGCCCTGTCAAATCAAAGCTATTATATGAAATCCTGCTCTTACAATACATGGGCTAGTAGAGTCAGGAACTCTTCATAAAATGTGTTTCTTCCGAGAGGCAGTGAGACAGCACGGTGCTCTCAGACAAGAGGCAAGAGGCTCTGAGCTTTCAGTGAGTGCGCTGCTCTGTGGGAAATGAAAGAAAAAAAAAGCTTTAAAAGTATGCAGCAAATTCAAGGCCAAAGAATTATATCCCCTTAGCCAAGCTGCCAAAAATATTTATCCATCTAAAAATCTCAAGAGCATAAAACAATTCTTACTACATTATGTTTATACTGGGAACTTTCTATTAGTAAATATATGACGGGGAATAATCATATCTGTCCATCTGCTGAGTGGCTGCCTCAGAAGCTGCTACATGTCAATTATTAATCCTCCTGGGGATAGAAAACCATTTTTCTTTTGGAGGCCTACTTTTGTGTTTATTTTTTTCCTTTTTTCCCTGCTATTTAAAATAATCCTTTTTCCTACATACTTCTTAAAAATATTGACTGATATCTTTTCTTCTCACCAATGTGTTTCCTTTCCATGCAGCTTTACCCTTTTCTAATAGAATGATCAGGATGAATAAAACAAATATTTTTCAACTTACTCAAGTTCTTACTTCAGTGGCTTTGTTGCAATGATGGCTGTTCCGCCAATAGTTGTTGAGGCATTTGAACAGCTATGCTGTTTCTATTTTTATTGATGAGGTAGTGATCTTTCTCGTTTCTGGCATAGCAACAGACAGGAATGCAACAAAGCTATTTATAAAATAAAAATCAGAAGTGTCTAATTTAGATTTAAAAAAAAAACCAACAAAGCAGTGATAGGTGATCATGGCTGCTGGTACGGTTACTTAAAAGCTAATCAAGCAAGTGATGTTTAACATCAAAGGGAAATTAACTTCAGTGAAGGGGGGTTATATATTGATGCTAGGCACATTAGGATATTGTTGATTTTAGCTGGAATCAAGAAAGGTCACTTGGTTGTTCTGTTACCTTGTGATACTGCTGTTTACAGGATGGTTTCTGCCAGGATTGTCTTCATTACTAAAGCCACTGTCATAGCATGGGAGAAACAGCATCAAAGTAAATCTTTGCAATAAACACAGGTACTAATTAAACCTACTACTGATCTACTGATCAGAACTGTCTTGGAGAAAAAGCTAATTTAATTATGCCAATCACTGAACATGACTCATTATGAGCAACTAACTTTTGTGAACAAACGCAGAAACAGACAAAAGTACAAGCTTTGGAAAGTACAGTTACAAAACAGTTTGCTTAAATTATTTCAGAAAAATCGAGGAAAATGTCAATAATAAGCTTACAAATTTTCATTTCAGGTTAGTTTTGATTCTTTTTCACAGGCTGGGGAGATAGCAGTATGTAGGCAGCCTGTACAGAACCTTTGCCTATTCTGTGAATCAGTGCATGACGCTTGGTGCAATGCCATATTTAGATACAGTTAGACTTTTATATACTTCGAATGCAAGTACTTAGATAGCCGAGTGAATGAGAATGCTGTTGTGCTGGGCAGTGCCAGGCAAAAGGCACCTGCAGCTGGAGAGTCTCTGTCTCAGAGACACACTGCTCCTTACTTTACTAACAGCACCAAACGGAGACCTGGGCCTGGGAGCACCCACAAGAGCTTCCTTTCCCACCCTGCCCCAGCCCAGGACATCCTGGCTACAGCTGAGACTCTATTTTAGAACACAGAGAACCCTTCACACTCAGAGAAACTAATGAACCAGCCAAGGCTGAAGGTCTCTATGCTAGGGCTTAAAAGTTCTTAATGTATAACATTCATCATTAAAGAAATGTGTGAGAGGCAGGCTCCTGCCACTTCCTCATTTAAAGGAGATCAGCACATTCTATTTAAGTAGACAGAATAGATATATTTTATAGACCTATTTCTTACAGTAATATGTGGTATTTTTAATTCCATTAGAGTGTGCTTTTTTCCTCTCCAGATGCTAGATTTCTGTTGAAGAAAGGAAAACTAGGCATATGTCTTGGCTTATCACAAATTGCAATTATTTCAAAGTTGTTTGAGCATTAGCAAGTTCTTGTTTTTAGGGAAACTGTAAATTGGAAGTACCAGAAAATTCCACAAATAGAACATGTTACGTAACAGTTATGTTATATCATATTTCCAGTGGTTTAAATCTCAGAAAACTTATGCAACTGCTGGTCTGCATTTCTTTCAGGTTCAAAACCCACAGAACCTCTGAACAAAATCCAGGTAAAACCACGAGGCTTCACCTGCTTCTGTGTCAAAAACAAAGAAATAAAATGCAAGTGCATGGCACTTTCAAAGCACAATCACAGATCAGTTATTTTATTATCCGTTTCCATTGAAAGACTAGCCAAGAGTTGAGAATCTTTTCAGATACAATCCACGTGTCAAATCTAAAATGAAAATCAAAGCCTTAGAGACTTTACCAAGGTTTGGACTGACAGCATACACATTGCTTTGGTGGCTGCTTGGGTCTGAGAGCTTCCTGAATCAAAGGAAACTCTGCCTTCTACTCTGCTCCCACTGCTCTCTCTGGAGGTAGGAAAAGTGCTGTATTTCTGCTTTTGTTCTTGTTTTCTTTTTAATTTTTCATTTCACTGAGCAGGCACAGTAAAACAGGGATTCAAATGCTGATTAAATTTTTTTCCCCAATTGTGACGTTTTGTATCTATCTTTGTCCTTCCAAATGCTCTGATACATCAGCTAAGTGTTTTCTTAAAAGTAAATGCCCAGAAACACGTCATGTTCTGGGTGCTTGTGCTGAAAGCAGCTCACTGCTTCATGTGCACAGTGCCTGCAGCTCATCGTCTCTAATGAGAAAAAAACAAGATAACAGTGTTTGTAAACTTGTTCAAATACCTTTATGCTTCTTACAGTTTATGTGTTTATTAAAAGATAATTCCATTTTATTGCTTATAACTTTGAAGCTATTTTGCAGTTCTCCGTTTGAAAGACTTACCAAGAAAAAAGAAAAAAATGAGGAAATAACTGGGAATGTTGTATGCAGCCTGGAGATGGTGGATAAGTGTCTGAGAAAATTGGAGTTTTTTCACATTGAAAAGCTTTTATCGGTCTATAGTTTTTCAAGAATCTGTCCTGACTACCTGCTAGAGAACTGAAGAATGGTGTTTTCATTATATAACATTTAAAAAAACCATTTTAGTCTAAAGTAAATAGATTTTGTGGCTGTCTTTTGCTGTATTTATCTAAAAGTTATTCAGAGATATAGTTAATAGTCCCCTTTTGATGCTCTATGCCTCACATAACTCATCTTTGACTCCATCAGGTTTAGATTCCATTTCTAGAAATTAAATTAGCAGAGAGCACTTTCCTATCCTGCTAGGAGTAGAGCTTTTATTTGCCATTGCAAATTCAAAACAACAAATTTGCAAACTAAAAACCACTGCGTAAAGTTGTATGTTGCATAATATGTTTTGTCTCCAGATAGCGAAACGAAGTTATTTGTGGAAAACTTAGGGGGAAGTGGTATGATGAAGAAAGGCAAGAGTTGTGGATATGAAGGGAATTTAAAGCCCTGCTTACCATTAACATCACTGGGGGTATGTTCTCATTGTTCATTCCCAGGTCCATCCCTCATGACTTATCATGCAGGATAGGATATAAAATGGTGAAGTGCTAAACTCGAGACAGAATTAGCTGTTTCTTAATATATCTCTTGCTATGTTGGCACTTGGATCCTATGTTGTGCTGCAGAGCACATCAAAGTGCTTCAGCATGCAGCAAGGTAAAGCAGGTCAGGAGCTGTGTCTGGAGGATACAGATGAGTCCAAGCTTCTACGCCTGAAAAGTTAAGGTGTCTAGTAAAGTACTGAGGAAGCTTTTGTTTTGGTTTGGTTTGAGTTTTTTTTCCTTTATTTTGTGTATTTTTTAAATCTATGGAATAAATTTGGAGCCTGTGTTTTGGGCCCTGGAAAACTACACATAATCTATCTGGTTCTGAGCACACATAATTTAAATTCATGAGCTTTGTCTTCATGCGAGCTAATGTCACTCCAGACAATAGCATTTTTCTCTTCTGCTGTTTTCCATTATTAATGTCTTCAAACCAGCTTAACCTAGCTGTGAATCAATATTAGTTAATGACAGCAGATTAATTATTATCCCACACATGTAGATGCAATAGAAGTATGCAAATAACCAGAAGAAAAATATCCTTTCCCTGTGACTCCTGAAATTCTGTCTCTTCTCCTGTCAACCATAGTAGCCTCTCTTTGAAGTTCCTGAACTGCTGCTGCTGAGAGTGAGATATTCCCACAAATCATTTCAATTAGTCATTTCTCCAAAGTAATCACCACATTGTCAGGAACTGAAGCAGTCTAATTATTTATTGTGATAAATCAAGAGTATTGCACTATGTAAGAAAGGCTGGAGAAAGGGCTGGCATTGAATCACCTTTCCTATGGAAGAGAGGTTCCTTTTTCTGTAGTTTGTCTATTGGAGAAGTGGCCAGGAACCTCAGAGCAGAAATAGCCCCCAACCTGCTTCTGCCTTCCAGTCTGAGAAAGATCATTCAGCATGAATTTGTGTCTGTGGATCATATATTATTTCATGATTACTGTTTAATAGAGATCCTGCCCCAAGCAAATGAATGATGGAGCAAGAAGGGAATATTATTTTTAATCCCCCTTCTATTCTTCTAGAAAGTGTGAGGCCAGAAGTGGTTTTGCCCTCATAATGTTCAAGTCAACTCTTCTCACAAGTGACAGTTCTACAGTCCTGTTTCTGCTGCTGTGAATGCACTTTATTTTTTCTGTGGACAGCTCTAGGTGTTTACATGACGAGGTACCTGACCTGACTTTCAATCCCCTGCAAGCAAATATTGAACATTAAATCAAGAAACTGAGACTCCCCCAAAATTCCCAGACCTGGTAAGCTTTAGCAGCATTTCTGTTCACCATCACAGGGTGGCCTAAATCACAGGATGCCATCTAAACAGAAGTAATGAAAAGAAAAATTCTGTAAGAGGAACAGTCTCAGTAGCTTTGCTCAGCTGATGAGCTTGCTCAGCCCATGTTGTGACTGCATAAAACAGTGAGAAGAATAAAAGATCAGGAGCCAAGGCAATACACTTTTACCAGGCTTGTCAAAAGCTGCTTCTCCCAATTTCTGAAAGCAAACTCCCAGACCACCTCTCTGCAGCTGCCTCCAGCATGATGTGCCCTGTGGCACTGTGGCTTTTCCCTGCCAGCATGACTTCAAAGGGGTCACGACCCAGGGGCCTTGATGTACATGTGAATGGTCAGTCACTTTTTTCCAGCAACTTTAGATGCTTGGGCTCAATTTCCACCTCTGGGTTTCAAAACAAGGGGTGCTTCACATAAATTCTCAGCAGGGAGCAGCTAGGCAGCACTGAAAGCTGGCCACAGCACCGTGGCTGCCCACTGCTGTGGGATCTGTGGCTGCCCAGACCTTGGGATTAACAACGCAGACCAGGCTGGACAGAGCTGGCCTGCCCCATTCCAGATGGAGCAGCCCACACGGTTTCTCCTAGTACCAGGTGTTCATGTGTACTGTGAAAACACATTACCAGAGAACATCTGAAAAACTGCTTTTCAGTGCGTTCTGTTGTCTTTCAGCAGGATATTTTAGTCTCTCAAAACCTTTCCCCGTAGAGTGCAGGGGAAGAAATACTGTTGTTTGAGGAAAAAGGCATGGGGGAGTGCAGAGCCCCATGACACTCTCCATCCTCCCCACAGTGGGTACTGTTTCCCCTTCTGCATCAGGACAATAAAGTTCATCACACGCGAAAGGAAGGTGTTCCACTGGTACAAGACAGAAGGGCAGAGCTCCATTTCTGTCCAACTGTGACTCTCCTCCAAATTTCCCAACAGCAGAGGACAAGACTCAGGTAAGGCGCCCTCCAGATCCATCAAGCATAGAAATTAGATTGATTTCCTTTGAGGGCAGGGACTCAGACTGTGTTTGCAGACAGCCTGAAAAGTTTGAATCTTTCTGTAATGGTGTCCCTGAAAACTGACCTCTCACCTTTTGCCCATTTCTCTAACATCCTCATTAAACTGATGCCACAGCACTAAAGCCTAACATATGATCTTCATGCAACACTGTGGAGAAAGAAGGGCACAGCCTTATTGGACACACTTACTGGGTGACTGCTAGAGAAATTCAGGTAATGAAAGCTATTAAATTAAATGTACCTCTGACTTGGAAAAGATTTAGAAGTGATAGAAAGTCAGGAAAGAGAAACATTGTTAAATATAATTAAGTAGGAAAGTAAAATACTCATTGCTGTACCTATACTGTTTATTTACCTTACTGACTAAAAACCAAAGGATGCTAAAACAGAAGTAAATACAATAATGACTATTGAGAACTGTCTTTCCTTCATATATAAGGAGGAAAAACTGATAGAAATTTCCAACTGACTTAAGGAAGATCAGCACAACTCCAATGTCTTTTAAAATATGTTACTGATGATGACAGCAGAGAAATCAAAATGAGTCCTTTCACAGATTAATGCATTGAGCTTCAGGAATTCATGTTTATGGAGAGCAGCAAGGATTGTTTTTTATTTACTGGTGTTTGTTCTCAGATTTCATAGCAGTATTGCCCTCCTACAGCCAACAGAATGCTTAGGGGCTGGTGTCAGTGTGATGGTGATGCCCTGCATGCTGGGGCCAGCACTGGACCCCTCTGGCTGCATTCCTAGCTGCAATGTCTCCATCACAAGCATGGTGTGACAGAGAAGATGGGATGGTGGCTATCCCTGTGTGCAGACTACCATGGAAAGTGACATCAAAGTCTTCTTGTGAGTTAGCGGGGAGATTGGGATAGCTACTGGTCTTAGAGCTCTCAACCATAAAATTATAGCATCCCAGAGCAC
The DNA here is from genome assembly GCA_013396955.1 of Regulus satrapa. Classification (NCBI taxonomy): domain Eukaryota; kingdom Metazoa; phylum Chordata; class Aves; order Passeriformes; family Regulidae; genus Regulus; species Regulus satrapa. The sequence goes on along the minus strand of VWZN01003841.1, from coordinate 321,567 downwards.
AGTCAGAGAGCAAAAGATGCAAAGGCAATCTCACAAAAAGTAATCACCACTCAAGCAGAACACTGCTATAAGCAACAATGCACTGCAGAACAGCTGAAGGTGGGTATTGCTCAGAAACAAAGGCACACGATGGGAAAAGTAATATTTCCATTTCCCAAGTTTATGTGAAATTTCCCACTGTGAAATCTTCGTGGGATCCCAAGAAATGGGAGGCAGACAACTGAAAACATTAGAAAAAATCTGTAGGATTTTGGTCCAAGGCATTGCAAAGCTTCATTATACATTATACTCTGATGGATAATCAAAAGCTTGGGCACTGCAAGAAACTGAAAAAATCAGAGGCAAAAATAATGTGACTGTACATCTCCAGCACAAAATAGAGTGAGGATTGAAATTCTTCCATATGGGGCTTCTTCCAAAATTTTAGCCATAGGGAAAATGCAATTGTTTGCACTGATGGATTTTGTGGTAGGACTGAAACTGCTGTGTTCCAAGGAAACTTAGAGCATTGATTACTGAAGAGATGTCTTTGTCTTCAGCATCACAAACCCTTTCATGGAAGGGTTTCAACCTGACTCCTTCTACCTGACTGCTGGATCAGCTGGCGTGCAGGATGATAACCAGCATCCCCGGGATTGAATACATGGAATAACACAACCTAACAGTAGTGCGTGGCAAATGGAAAAGTTTTGTTCACTGACAATAAGGGTGGGACACAACTCAGATCATAGTTTGGATGTTTATTCTTTTTTCTATGTGCTTTTTAAAATGGTCTCTTGGGCGAGGCATGGAATGTTGGGAGAAATGGGTAAAACATAGAAGATGGACAAGAAAGATTGTAAGTCACTCTGGTGACCTTGCAGCTGGGAATAACTCTAGATAAGCCCGTGTGAACAGTAGGCCAGTGATTCTCCAGCAAGGAGCTGTGCCTGTGTCTCTGCTTTTTGTACTTCTGCCCAGGTGTTGCTTCAGGGATTCCCTGGTTAGCAAGGCAATTGAAATAAATTTACTCTTTGTATTTTATCCATGAGTTTTTACTTTACCCAGATGCCTGCCTGTGCCAATGCACACAATCCTTATCTTTCACATTTTCAGGATGGCATGAAATTGTTTGCTGAGATTTGTCTACTTTCCATTGTCTCTCAGTGCAATCAAACCCACTGAATAACCAACTCACATCTTTCTAAGGTGGAGTAGAAAGCAAGTAATTAATGTCAAACCACTGTCTACAACATCATATCTTCCACACCTCTCATTTTAGTGGGTTTATTTTGCATTTAAAACGTGCACCCTGACAAGTAAAACAATTTGGTAAATATCCTCTATAATGCAGAAGATTTCACAACAATTTCTTTCCTGTCGCAATTCAACCCCTCATAGCATGAGAAAGTGGAAATATATTTACAGAAGTATCCTCAAAGCAGGCAGTGCACAGTTCAAACAAGGGATTCAGAAGAGGCACTGAAATATATGTGAAGACAGATCGGATGCTTCGCTCTCAGTTCAACTCAGCATATGCCAATCTTCATGAGGTATGCTAGAGCAAACACTGAATTCATGTGCTGTTTGGATCCCTCTGAAGTCAACCTGCGTTCCTCCCTTGACTTCACAAGACTCAGGTTTTTCCCTCCTATATATGATGAAGTCACAAGATCATATAGCATGGTAGGGACTTCGCTGCCATGATTTCACCTACTATTCCAGAGATTTCTCCTACAATCTAAAAAAGGCCTTCTGAGAGTAAATTATTATATGGCATGAAAAAGAGTAACAGAGCACTCAATATATCCAGGTGGAAAGAATACTAATGGCTCAGAAAAATGAAAGGCCAAAAATCTTTATTCAAATATGAACTATCATTCCATTAGTTACTCTTGAAATTTTATATTTGTTTAGCATATGCTTTTTATCCCATGGCTTTAATAAAACGTAATGTTGTATTAGTGTTCCTGCAGTGGCATATGCATGTGCATGTAGTTGAAGTAATCTTACCAAATAAATGCTCAAAGCAGCTTTCCAATACAGCTTCATGACTTATTCATGAGTCATGCTGTTTGCAAATGAGACCACAAATAACACACACCAAAGGAACTTTCTTCTGAATCACTACTAGTGGTGCCTAATAACTTAGACACAAAGCTGCATACAAACACAAGTTTTACATCATAATTGCCTTTGTACCAAACTATTTCTAGGTGAGTCAGATAATGAGCAATAGCAAAATATTTGTCCCAAGCTTTACATTTTGCTTCTGGGTTTACAGTGCTTTTCATTTTTGCTCCTGGAGATGTATTAGCCATGGAAGGATCTGTTTCTTCTTTCAGAGTCAGACTGTAACTGTGGTGTTTTTATGAGAAAGATATTCTTCAAGTTTACATCCTTCTTCCAAGTTCCCATCCATATTATTTACAGAATAAAGTTTGATCATGCTTGGGCTTATATAATGTATAAAACTTAGAGTTTTACATTTATCTGCCAAATACAGAACTATAAATGTAGTAGAAAGTAATTATAAAGATTTTTTGTCAACTGCTTCTATGTAAACCAAAGAATTCCTGTTATGGTGACAACTGAGAATTTCTCCTTACAATAACTTTTTAGAAAGTCATCTTTCTTCAAACATATGCCCATAACTGCAGTCTTTCAGGCAGCATTAGTGTTTCAACTGCATTAAAAGATAAGCTTCATAAGGAAAGCAAAGACTAGATGAGGATTATTCATTAAAAAACTCACAATTTCTTACACATGCAGTGGTAAAACTCCTCCTCTGTATAACTCATTTCTTAGCTTCCAGTTCTAGGTTGCAAATAACAGTGAGTGCTGACGTTCCAACCCACCCCAGAGGACAAGAGAAACACAGGTTCTTATTAATAGATCCCTTGGGGTGGATTAGAATGAAATATAAACACTGAATGATCAGTGTTTATAAATACAAATGTGTGTATATATCTATATTTTTATATCTATCTATCTATCTATCTATCTATCTATCTATCTATCTATATATATATATATATATGGGCTTACTTTAGAACATTTCAGTTCTAAAGTACACTACACTTCCTGCAATGGAAAGCAGGTATGTAGCCGTTTTGGTTATTATTGCCTGTAGTAATACAGCAATATAAAATCATAAAAATAACCCTTAAGAAAATGTATAAGGAACAGAAAGAAAGAGAAAGAAAGGATAAGAGTAGAAAGTTCATAACTTCAACTCCTTGAGCCTGTTAGATCCAGAGACATGGAATCCATGGAAGCTCAGCTGGGCCTCAGCAACCTAAGGAGAGTTAGGCATCTGGTGAGGATTCGTGGCCATCTTTCCACGGAGGCATGAAAGGACATGAATAAGAAAATTTGAGACACCAATTAATACACCTTTTTCAGAGATGGAAGGCTTTCTTTCATCCCTCACTTTGCTTGAATTCACCTCAGGACTAGCGATTGGTCCCCATTTTCACATCTATGCTTTTGGGGCAGATAGAGTAAATGCTCTTCCTGCTGTTGTTTTTTCCAGCAAATAACTGGAGATTCATTTAGTCAGAGGCTTGAACATAACTCTCTGGTCTACAGACTCAACCTTTTCCTTGCATATATTTTTAAAAGTCTTACTAAATGCATATTCAGTCATTAGTAGAAAGTTAACCATCTCCAGCAGAAAAAAAATGTGATTGTCTCTTCTTAGTACAACAGTTCCTGGTGATTCCAGAATTTTGCTAATTTCTAAGAAAACTGCCTCCACATCCTTATTTTATGTAAAACAAAATGAACCTACAAACCAAGATTTTTCACCTTCTGAGTCATAGCAAAACCAGAGTACCTGCCTGAAGGCCTGGTCTCTGATACCTTTTGTGTGAATCTCAGATGAGAACCTGTCTAACCTGGCCACTAGAAGTGAGATAGATCTGAGCTGCTTGGACTAACTAACTCAAACATACAGTTTTGAGCTGTCAGGTTTTCAAAGCACACATCCAGTAACTGCTGCCAAAGGGAAACTGTTCTTGAAGACAGTTATGGAATCATATCCTCATTGCCCAAGAAATGTCATGATCAGGGGACAAGCTGGAATAAAGGATAATGATGAAAATGTTGGTTTAAACTCTATGGGAAAGGAATTCAGTACTTGTGAATAATACAGCAGAAACACATGTGAACCATCATAAAAACACAACTTGATTTTTTTATATCTCATACTTGTTACTAAATGAAAAATAATCTTTTAGGCCAAGGCATGGAAAAAATCTCAGTTTGAGTGATTTTTAGCATAATTGTGTTATTGTTTTTCAACATTCTCAAGCATTTTCAGTATTTACTTTCTGCTGTTCCTATTTTACTTGGCTGTGTGTGTTCTTGTTCCCTCTTTAGTTGAAAGGTCAGTGCAATTTATTATGATGATTATTTATACTTCCAACAAACTAAATCCATGCCTGATGTAAAACCTGCCATTCTAGGCTTATCTACTGGGTGACTTGGGGTACAGGAGTCATTAACTTTAAAGTACTGTCATGTGATAAACTCATCCCAGAAATGAATATTTATTCATGTTTAGAAACAGGAAAGGGAGGACATCTTCGCAGCGTCACATGAATTTACTTAGATTGAAGGAACTCACTTCACCTTTGCCTTTGTGAAATATAATTTCCTCTGTCAACACTGTGACTGCTGTGGTGCTGCAGATCAACACTGGATAAGCTTTATCCTCCACAAGAGCCTCCAACAGTAACAGCTTGGTAAGATGAATCCAATTATGCACAGAAATGCAGTGCAGTTGTAATAGAAAGTAAAAAACCAGTTTCCTGACTGACATTTCAGTAAATGCCAAGTTAGAGATTAAATGTACATAAACTTTTTCTTTTGGTAAAGTCTGGGTTTTGTTGTCAAAAAGTGTAACTCAGCAGAGTTGCTTGTTACAGTTTATGGGGTGATTTTCTGCACAAATCCAGATGCACCTTTTAACAGAAACTTCATTGATTCAGCATGACGGAAAAAAAGAAAAAGGCAAATTTTCTTTTTTTTTTTTTTTTGACGACTAAATCAACAGAAGAAAATATTCAGAATATAGTTATTGTAAATGACATTTCAAATAACAGGTTTTTGGATTTTGATATCATCACAGGGCTATCTTTAGAAATAGGGAGCAGGGCAGTGCTGCACAGAGCTGCCCTGGTAACACAGCACATGGCTGATTCCTGTCAGCACCTGAGCACCTTTCAGTGCATAAAGTGGGACTGTGCTAGTCAGGGAAATGGAGACTAAACAGGAACCTGATTGAAAGAGACACAAAATACAAGATTTTTATTTCTCATTCTACTCTTTGTAAATGAGTAATATAAAGTGTATATAGGGAAAATTTCTAATCTAAAGAAGGAAAATGAGAGAGAACAATTACCTATTTTTTCTTTCTTGGTAAAGCATTTCAACCACAATCCCTGCAACATGACCTCCTGGGGTATCAGTTCAAAATACTCAAGGAAGCATTCTATTATATCTGATGGTATAAAACAGTTCTGCAAGAAAATACATACATTCCAAATAAACAGCTGGTCCTCTGCAGTGGAGAGGCTCATGTTTTAATGGGTTTGCATAAAATCTGATTTTCTCATTATTGTGAAAATATCTATGATTTTTGTCAATCTATAACTGGTTCAAATATCAAATAGAAACTGCAGTGGTTCTTAAGGGCATGTCTTTCACAACCAAATTAGACAGATGGAACTGCAGTCATTACTTGCAAGATGTATTGCTTTTCTATCAATCAGAAACATCTCTTAGGTTCTTTTGAATAGAAAATTCTATTAAAATAGGTCAGTGAAAATAAGACATTTTAAAAACAATTACAGACATGGGTAAAAAATAATCAAAATACTGAAATTAATGAGAGATGTTATCCATTGAAGGCTACGCAAGAAAAGTCACACAAATTGGCATCAATCTTCCCATTTTCCCTTTTCCTCCACAATTAAAATAAATTGGGTCTAAACTTTTATTCTTTCAGAGCATATGAAGTAAAATGAGGTGAAGATCAATATTCCAAAACTCTCAATGGTAAAAAAATGTTTTTGTAACTCTGGGATTTACATTACCAAAGCAGTGCAGGTGTGTCTGCTAATGTTGTGTGAAGCAAACCATGACAACGGGCTCCAAAACCTTACAGGACAAGAGGAAAGACATCAAACTCCAGCCCTAATTCCAGAGTCTGAGTTCATGGTGACTGAAAGGTGCAAGAACCTTGTTCATGCATTCATAAGTCACTGGTGGTGAGGGGCAGGCTTGGCTCAATACATGGACTATATTTAAATTTATTCTGATGTACTTGTGTTAGCTTTAAGAAGTAAATGTAATTTTAATTTGAAAGATGCCTCACATAACTTGGCTCTTTCCTGTATACTAAGTCAAAGCAGATCTTTTTAGAAACAGGAAATACATACTAGATGGTGGCTCCATGAGCAGTTACATTATTATTGAATAATTTTATTAAGGATCAGGAACATTAGCCCTCTCAAAAACTAAGGATCGGTCACATCTAGTTCATGGCCTCAAAAACAATCAAGGAAATTATATTAGCAATTAAAAATTAAAGCTTTCTATGGATAAAATTAAAAGGGGACTGGACCCTCAGGTGATTTTTTTTTTCAATATTCTTTCCCTGCAGTAAGTAGGACTTCACTAATGGTCCTCCCCCAAGAATAAAGGCTTTGGAACACACTGTTTTCCAGGTCTTTGATGTAGATGAGCTATAATTTGCTTCTGTTACACACCTCTAATTTTAATAAGCCCAACCACTGACAGAGGATAATGCATGTGAATAAGCACACAGGTTTACTGTCTCTGGCATGGCCATTGGTTTGCCAGCTGATCATGGGCAGAGTAACCTTATCTTCCCCTGTATGGATTTTTTTCAGTTGTCTTGTGAATAATAAAATAGTTGGGAGTTGTGAATGAAATATTACCCTTTGCATTTCATTACCTTCTATAGGCAGCAGGTCTGTCAAAAACTACAGGGTATTTAAATGCAAAAGAAGTTCTGTTGTTTTGCTGGCTCCTCTAAACGAAGGAATCACAGCAGTAGCCTCATATGGGTTTGGGATGTTCTCCCAAGCATGCTCCAGCAGATGTCCAGAAGCACTTCTTCAGCTCCCTTGTGTAGCCCAGGGTTTTGGGTGCAGGATATTACATCCTCAGTTGTCTGCCAAGCAGAGTGTTTCCTCTCCCAGCTGATTCTTCAGGGGTTTGCAGACCAAAAGCCATGAACTTTTAGCTCTATCAGCTTTCACAAGACCACTGGGTACTGGTTTTGTAGCACAGGCTTTCCCATCACACACAACTCAGAGTAAGAAGCATAACTTTCTTTGCTGTGAAATTCAGTGAAATATCTGAGTCAGTCACCTCAAACCTCAATCCAGCATTATTCATTGCAGTGCTTGTGTTTATCTGCTGAAATCCAGGAGTAGTTTAATATTTGGTCCGAATTTCTGTAGCTGCAACCCCACCCTCTCTGCCCTCAAGCTGAGTTTTAAGTTTAGTTTACAGATAGCCAGTTTTAGGGACACATGAGTCAAGCATACTCACAAGAGCATGCTTGAGACCTCCAGAAATTCAGTTCTAGACATCTTCTCCTATACAAACCCCATCAAACAGCAACTGAAAACTGAGTATCTGTAGTATGAGGCACAGGGAACATTTCCACTCTTGGAGAGGATGTCAGCTGGGGATGTGGATGGGATGGAGGGAGATATGCAAATGCACTCAGAGATTTTAGGTCCATGTGGAAGAAGACTCTCATGGATACCTGTATCTCCAGGGCTACAGTCTCAGTTGAAGCTGCTCTGGGAAGCATCTCTTCAGCAACCTAACTAGTTTTCCCCTGATGTATGATATGGGAACAGCAGGCAATTTTTGCCCAGCTTTTTTTACAGGGCAGAAAGCTGTGCATCCTTTTGCTCCTTGCTTTTGAAAAGGAAAAAAACAAACAAACAACAAAAAAAATTAAACCCCCAAAAAAGGAAAAAAAAAAAAAAACAAACAAAAAAGCCTAAAAAACAAAACCTGGGGGATGAGATTTATTTAATGCACTGACAGGGAAGATTTCAGAAAGCTGCACGTAGCAATGGTGTGGGACTGATGTGCAGGCAAAGAGCCAGAGCTGTGTTAATCACTGCAAATAAATATGGGGGCAGGAGGGAGTGCTCCTGCTTTAACCAAAACTCCTGTTCTCAAGGAATTTCCAACCCTCTGTGACACTGGATCAGTTACTTCATTGACTTTGATCACGAGGTTATTAACAAAACTGCAACACAGACCAAGAAACAATGCTGGTCGCAATGCTGGCTTTCCAACGTTGTAAGGGGAGCCCCTGCTGCCTCATCCTGTTCTTGAAGAAGACAAAACATCCTGGCTTGGTGTTCACTATGAAGCCCAAGTAGCCGGATGATGGGCCAAGCCCACTTGGATTGCCAAGGCACCCACAGCAGACAATCCCCAGCACATTGGGGTGCCAGGGTGCTGGGGCACAGGGGTTTGGCAGAGCCTGCTGGGATGCAGATGGAGAATAAGACAGACACAGCAGGCCTGGGTGTAGTTTTAGTTGTAGGAGGTATATCAAACACACATATCTGGGACTGGTGTGTTCCTGAATCTGCTGTAATCCTGAATAGCTCATGATTAAACTTTTTCAGCAATCTTACAGCATCATGGTTTTTCCTGTAATTTATTCAGAGCCTGTAAAAAACTCAAGGCTTAATCAGAACTGTGTAGTGCCCCTTCTCTCTTGATTGACACCGAAGTCAAAGAAAGGACTCTTCTGTCTCCAGCAAAAATGAGCTTTCGCCTATGAGTTAAAAAAAAAAAAATAAAATAAAAAAAGAAAAAGAGAACTCTCATTCTCCTCTCTGAAGTCCATATCAGGAATATAGTAGAGTATATTCTGTTCATGACTTTGTTAGTTTTCTTCTAGGGCAGACTAAGTGTTACCTCACAGGTGGTCAGGAGCAGTCAGTAGCACCCAGTACACACAGGGAACACAGCCTTGCTCTGGATTTCTGGTGTATCTTCCTAGAAACCAGCTTTGAATCCTAATAATGTGAAATCCTTTCTTCTCTATTGTTCTGATATTTTCTTTGCCAGAAAAATGGCAGCTAAACCATTAACATTTCAGGTTTTGGAGTTACTGTACAGTGAAATGTAAACCAATATAGTTTCAAAACACTACGTGTAGGATTAAAAACAATAATGTGAATTCTGATAGATTTCAAAACTAACACAACACTATGAAAAAGAGTAAGAAATTCTGAGTTTAGTATCAAAATCTAGTTGATGGCCAGAAACTGTAATACTTATAAATATTAAATTAGAAAGGTACTTTTTCCACTTCTGTGGGATTTTTCTGATATAAAATTTAAGTGAGTGGCTAAGCTGAAGTGCACAGACATATTTTAGATTCCCTTGAGTGCCTAAGACATCTGCAAGGAGCTGGCAGGTATGACACAAACATACGGGAGACCTGTGCCCTTCTGCAGTGGCAGCTGTACGCCAGCTAGGATACCCCAGGAATTTAAAGTGTCGGCATCAGATGCCTACTTGGGAAGCTATGTCCTTTTCTTTAAATCCTGCATTTTTCCAGCAGTTCATTTCCCATTAGCTGTGAGTCAGAGGTGTTAGAAGGGAGAGTAATTAGCTGAGAGTTATTGTTTGTCCTTCAGAAGTAGGAGATAGCTCAAACTCAGGAACCCTGTCTGTGGAAGTCTGACAGACACCTAATTTAATTCAGCCTTTGAAAAGTGACACTAAATGCTATCAATAAAGATGAAATGTTAAATGGCTGGCTGTGCTAAGGGTGTGAAGCCTTGTTACTTGGGTGTACTGGGTGTGCATATTACACATAGGATGACCAAGGCAAACTGCTAGGGCTTTTTGAGGAGAGGGGATGAATAAATTCAAGTTCTCACTGGACTGCACTGCTTGTAGGCTGCATCTCAAGGCTAACTTGCCACAGGGATATTTTGGCAAGAAGACTGTGAGGTTAGGCTGTACCAACAGAACTGTTTTAACGATCTTGATGTAAAAATTATATAAATGGTTATTTAGCCAACTAAAATCTAGTTGGGGTAACACATAGTTAATAAAGTGTTTTCAAAGTAAACAAAGGGGGAGTGAGAGGTTGTTTTTTTGGTGTTTCTTTCTGTAATTGGACTTTTTGGACTTCTGTTCTTTAGCAGCTATTCATTAGAAAAGAATAGCCATCTGTTTGATTATTTTTGCTCGTTAATGTTCTTTTGGCTGTATCAAATATTAATTTTATGCCTTTTTTTTTTTTTTTTTTTTTCGGGGGGGGGGGGTTTTTTTTTTTCGGTTTTAAANGGGGGAGGGGGGTTCTTCTCTTGCAGTTATACAAAGTCACAGTAATAGTTTTCAGGTAGGTGTCCAGATATGCAAAATTAATAGCTGCAATTTCCCCTGGTTCAATATCCTTATTATATTTCCCATTTAAAAGGAACTTCAATTTGGTAGAACAGAACACTAATTTAAAAACTGGTTAATGTTCAAATCTAGGAGAGAGCTCTTCTAAGTAATTTAAGCTTGCAATCTATTTATTTCACTGATATTTTCTGGACATTATACAAGCACAGAATAATAGAATGGTTTGAGTTGGAAGGAACCTTAAAGATCACACAGTTGTAACTTGCCATCTCCTGACATGGGTAGGGATGCCACTCACTACATCAGGTTGCTCAAAGCCCCATCTCACCAGGCCTGGAACACTTCCAGGGATGGAGTATCCACAGCTTCTCTGGACAGCCTGTTCCAGTTCTCAACCCTCTCACAGTAAGGAATTTCTTCCCATTACCTAATCTAACTTACCCTCTTCCGTTCCGCCTTGTCCTGTCCATTCCCCCTTGTCCCGTCACTATGTGCCCTTGTAAAATGCCCCTCAACAGCTCCTTTTTAGGTCCTCTTTAGGTTTTGGGAGGCTTCTATAATTTCTCTGTACTGTCTTCTCTTCTCCAGGCTGAACAACCCCAGCTCAGCTTTCTGAGCCTGTCTTCATAGAAGAGATGCTCCAGCTCTCTGACCATCTTTGTGGCCCTCCTCTGGATTTGTTCCAACAGGTCCATGCTCTTCTTATGCTGGGGCCCCCAGAGCTGGATGCAGTATTTCAGCTGGGGTCTCCTGAGAGAAGAGGGGAAGAATCACCTTTCTTGAATGTCTGATTGCCCTTCTGATACAGCTCAGGGCGTGATTGGCTTTCTGGTCTGCAAGAGCCCATTGCCTGGTCATGTCAAGCTTCTCATCCACCAGCACCCCAATTCTTATTGCTCAGGGCTATTTTCACCCTCTGACCAACTTGGAATTTCCCTGAACCAGGTACAGGACTTTATACCTGGCCTTGTTGAATTTCACAGGGTTCCCACAGGGCCACCTCTCATGCCTGTCCAGTAAAGTCTCTCACACTGCTTCAGAAGGCAGTAAAACATATTGTGGTTTACTAAGCACCTAGAAGAGCAATTATATGTTACCTAATCTATTGGATATGACAGGATTTTGGAAGTGATGACATAGGAATGAATTTGTTTTCCTTTATTTTATGAGTTGACTCCATCAGGTATCTGAGTTTAAAACTGACCATGTAAAATGAGCTTCAGCATCTGTTTTTCAATGGTATAAAGACACTCCATAATAACCTTAAATAACACTTGAATTAAGAAGATTTAAACATAAATTTCTAGGTAGTGTCAGTTTCCTTGTAATAGACTTGCAATAATGAAGCATAATGACTCTGAAACTGAGAAAAACTTCCCTAGGAGTCTTGACTTCTTCCAGATTTCTAAATCCTTTTTTCAAACAGGGCTACAACAATCACCAAAATTCTGAATCTGTAGATTTACTTAGTTTTTAATTTTGAAAGAGAACCAGCTTTCTCACATTACTCTTTTGAGCTGTTTATCAAAATCCAAGCCAGAGCAAACTTTCCACCATGAAAATTTCATTTATTCTTGCAAACTCATACGCTCCTGCTGAAATTTAAAATGAAGCATGAGGAGTGCTGGGGTTATCGTGTCACTTTCACTGAAACAGCTGCTACCAGAACAGGTTGTAGCTCTTTCAATCATTTTATCTGCAGCACTAATAGCATTAGCTACAGCCATACAGGTCACAAGTCAGCACCTTCCGTGATTTTTCTAGAGCCACTAGATGGTAACGATAGTCACGACAAGTGAGTTATCAAAGTGACCTAGCATCTTCAAAGCCATTTCAATTCTATCAGGGATGGGGACACTTTTTTAAAGCTCCATAAGTTATAATTCGATTTTCCAGGTACAAAATGGACTAAGTCTTACGTTACTGAGAGCAGATCCTGACAGAGTGTTGCACTAAACAGCTGAGGACTTCCAGCCTAAGCAATAGAAGAATTAAATTTTAGGGCTGTTCAGATCTTATATAAAAAGACTGAGACTCTCCTGGAGTTAGAGATAGTAAAATTGCTACCACAGAAAACTCTGAAAGTTGCCTCATTTAAAGTACTAACTGCATTCTCAATTACAGTCACATGAAACACAGATTATGCACAATAAGAAATATTAATGGCAAAGTTCATGAGTAATATTGGTCACTCCATACATAACTCAAAGATTTTCAAAATATTTCCTTCTTTCACATAATTGATTTTGGGTGTGTGTTTAATAGGCATCAGTTTTTAATATAGGCCAGTGTTAAATGTTTTAATTACCCAAGGATTTGAAATATCTATCTTATTATGGTTTTTCAGAGAACATTTTATAAATAAATTGAGTAAAAATGATGCTAAAGAATGCTAACAAATTGTCTGTTGTCTCTGAAGGCTAACTCCTCTGAGTTCATTGTGCCTATTTTCCATAGTGCTCCTCTGGATCCTGAGTTTCATGGAATACTAAGTGGGTTGCCACTTCTTTTATGGGCAGAAAATCAAGTAATCATAGAGAAAAGATATTATTTCAAGAATCATTAGGGAAAATAAAAGGTTGGGGG
>VWZN01003841.1:258218-308547 GCA_013396955.1 Regulus satrapa | reverse complement strand
GGGGGTAGGTTGGGTCTTTGAACTAATATCAGGTAGCCAGTGATTTGTTTCCATCTTTCATCAGACCTTTTTTGAAGGGACCTTCTCTTTCCCCTAAAACATTTACCCGTAGCATGGATTATGTTCAGGTTGTTCTGTTTTGTTTAACACCAAACATAAGTGGGCATGACCAGCTTCTCAGGCTCTCTATAAACTAGTTAGGATCCAAACTTTAAAAGTCAAGCTTTTCATATTCTTTTTAACTGTTATTTTGTGTCATTGCTATTTGAAGAGGAGGCATTGAATCCTATCTTTTAAATAGTCAATGTGCAGTAATGGAACATATTCCAAAAGTTCCCAGAGTTCATTCACAGCTCATGGCAGAGAAAGCACAAGGAGAGAGAAATTCATCTATTAAGATGCAATACTGAGAGAATAAATTATCATCATAGATTATAATATTAAAATACCATATTGTTATCAAACATCCTGTCCAAGTGAAATACCTCATAACTTTATTCCTGCTGAAACTCTATTCATCCTCATGAGAGCAGAAGAGTAGTTATCTGCAATTTGTCAGAGTGAAACATTTTCGCCAGGAAGCAAATGTAGGAGGTATTTCAGGATGAAGAAACTGCTGATGTCTGTCACTGCTATATTTTGCCATGGGCTATGTCTTACATAAAGGATTGGGAATACCAACATCTGGGTTCAGATGTCCAAGCTGAGGTTACACAGCTGGACTCCACCAGAGTGAGGGTGCTGAGTCCTTAGATCATTAGGGTGAGTTTTGTGAAGGACCTTGCTCAGAGTAGGTTACACCCTACATCACATTAGACCTTTAGCTTAATTTTCAAAAGCATCAGAATTCCACCTGTGGAACAGAGAATTGCATCACAAGATCTTTGTTCTTGCTCCTGGCCAAGGGACATTAACAGCAATAATAAGTATTGGGTATTGAAGACAAAGCACTTAAACATGTCTCCCTCTGAAGGTGTGCATTTCTAATCTTGAACAGTGATACATTCTGAGAAATTTTGACTTCAAGTAATTTTTTTTAATATCTAAATTCAATTTTAATATCTAATATCTTCACTTCAAGATACTTTGTTAGTTGCACATTTAAACAACTTTTGTTTCTTTCTTATATTCTGCTGCAGCTAGTGAAAACTATTTTCTGAAAAGATTAGAAAACAGTTATTGTAATCTCTATGCCTCAGTGCACAGAACAAAAGAAAGAACATGCAAATTTGGGATGAGGGAAGGAAAAACCTAAAGGAAATCATGACATAAGTCTCTTCTGTGGTAATTAGCAGTAGTGCACTATTCATCAGTTCTCAGGCTAGATCTGCTCCTGCTCTTTTAAAATATGGAGTAGTTTACTGAATAGATTATGTATGAAGACATCTGGAAAATGAGATCTTTCTGATGGTTTAGGAAATATGCCGACTCAGTCTCCATAGGCTCTTCTCCAGAAAACTTCATCAGAAATGCAAGTCACTGCATTTCTTGGGGAAATAGGTGGCAGGTTTCTCTACATCTAAATGCAGAATGAAAGCAACATGATGGTGATCTAGCACAGGTTAGGTCCACTGTGCAGGCAGAGCTAATACAAGCAGAAATTAACTTATGTGCAAGGTTCTTCTCCCTGATACCTCATAGCCTGTTTCTCTGTGTTCCCTTCCCTGACCACCTACAGCTGAACCTGTGAGTTATCCAAGAACACATGACACAGCAAGATTTATAATTTTTATTACTATCTTTCAACTCTTGTGTTTATATGCAAGTAAATATTATCTGCATTTTGGGACAGAAGTGAACCTGTAATATACTTGGCTGTAGAAGGAAGGAATAGGGGCTTTCATCATTTTTATTAACCTATTATAAATTATAATATCAGAACTTTTCTTACGATGTAGAGTATGAAAGAGGAGCAGCTTATGATGTACAGAACACAGCTCAAACATTTCATCAGTAATGTCCTTCTCTTTCAGTCTTAGGTCATGAAACATATTTCAACATTAATTTTTTATTTGCAAGTTTTTGATCATCTATTTACTGCAAACCATGCAGCAAGGACTGAGCTAAGGGCAAAGATTTTTCCTCTTTCTTTTCTAAACTGCAGAGAATTTTTTAAATCTGCAGAAATCTGTTGGAGACTCTGCATTGTTATGTGCTCCCTAAACTAGATTACTTTTTTTCACAAACCCATTCTCAAGGAAATACTGTCTTCCAGTGTTCAATAAAAACATGATATAATTTTCTTTTTCAGTGTGAATTTTTTGCCTAACCTTTTTCCTGCCTGGAATCCTGCCTACCCTACTCTATCATCCTGAAAACACAACAAAATGACACACATATCCCCTCAAACAAGGATCTGAGGATGAACCTTGCCACATGTATTTGTCAGGAATATAAAAGCTCACAGAAAGTTCTCTCTAATTCTGTGTAACAGCAACACAGCTATTTTCATTAGCCTTATCAAGAATTGGGTTATGTCTGCTCTCTTTTCCAGAACTAAAAAAAGAGAAACATTTCCTAAGTGGTTTATCATAAATTATGACCTTCCACATATCAAACACACAAAAAAATAGCTGAAGTAAGGGCAATCAAAGCCTTGAAAAGAAATGCAGATAACTACTCCAGAAACCCCCTCACACATTTGATAATACTTCAGATTTAATAACATTTCTGTCCCCTGTCAAGTGTTAAGTCTTTGTACTCCAAAGGGAAAAAAACAAAAACATTTTACTTAATGGCTGTGATATGATGCTGAGTATCACTCAGCTAAGTAATATAAGATGCATGAGGTACTAAGGATATGTTGTTGTGCTTTTGTACCTTCTAGGGAATTTTCATAATTATTTTCAATAGAGAAGATGTATTTCTGACCNATTATTTTCAATAGAGAAGATGTATTTATGACCATGTCAAAAACAACTGCATAGTTTCTTTCTATCTAGAAAAAAAAAAAAAAAAAAGACAGAACTGTAAAGGGTACTACAGAGCCCTCAATTCAAGAAGAGATCAGCTGGAGTTTGTATTGAGTGGTGGATCCAAGAAGGTTGTTCAAAAATTACAGAGTGTCCAGTAGAATGACCAGAGAGTTGATTGAGGCATTGAGGGAGGGAGCTGGGTTTTTTCATCTGGAGACAACGTAGATGAGAAAGTGGAGAGCAGTGTCCCTAGTTGCTTGGGGTAGCATTACAAAGAAAATTGATGTAAACTCTCCTGAAAATGGACTCTAATATTAGCACATGTCAGAGTAATGGACAGTGCCCATAAATTGCAATTTGAGAGAAGCAGGTTGGATGTTAGGGCTGTCTCATTGCACGACTGGAACAGGATGTCAACGTGGCTTTAAAATATCTGTCCCTAGAAACTGTCAGACAAAGCTAGAAGAAACCTGACCTTATCTAGACTGGGACTAGTCCTGGTTCATGTTGGAGCCTGGACTCAAGGACTTGACTCCAGAAGTCCTGTCCAACAACATTTTCGTGACAATAAATATATATTTAAAAATTGAATATATGCCTGGTATGCTCCCAAGTTTTGTAAATAGTATTTGATATAATTCATTATGTCTTTCACAAGTCTTTGTAGGAATTCTGCTTCACCCAAGGGATGGTGTCCTCTCTGCTCAAGGCGAGGAAGCATGCCAAGACCACAAGACTGGAACACTTTCAGCTTTTTCTCTAGGGATCCTGCTTAAAAGACCATTCCATTTAAACAGATATCCATCCCAGATGGTATTATATATTATAAATAAACAGCTTGGCTTTTTAGTGGAGAAAATAAGGGAACATTGAAAGGTTTCTTCTGCTCTGTGAGTGTGAGGAGTGACCTCTAAGGAACAGAGCTCAGTATAACTTGGTGTTTCCCTTTCTGGTTGATGGCTTGTCTACAGTGAGAGAAATCTACAGTCATCAGCAACACTGTCATCACTACTTGCAAAGATCATTGCTCTGTTCCCTGAACTATACTTTTTTTTATTTGCTGAGGTTATTTTCATTATTAAGAAGAAATTGGCAACTAATGAGTTATCTGTAACATTGGTCTTCCGAAGTGCTAAGAGGTTGTGATACGTGCTTTAAATCAGGTTCCCTGAGCTGAAATTTCTGTCTCACTGAAAGCCCCACCTTCAACACAGTCAAAGCCTAAGCAGAAAGCGTCAAAGAACATGGTTATGGTTTATTTCCAGCATATCAAGACTTGACAAGTACTAAAAACTTTCTAAAATAAGATGACTGTGGTAAAAACCACCTAACAATACCACATGATCCATTTACAAGTTGAATCTTAAAAGCAGAGGAAAAAAGGAGAAAATTGCAAATGAAAATATTGGACAGATGGATGTATATGGAAATCTCATTTCAGACATCCTTAGTCATAACAAAACCATGAAATGCAGTGCTTGAGTAGAAAAGGGTTGTCAGAGCAAATCTCTTTCCATTTAGAGCAGCAAAATTATTTCTGAGGAGAGAAGCAATTTATTCATAGCACTAACAGCACTATAAAGTAAAATAAGACTCTAAAACATATTTTCATAGTGATGTAGATAATCTAAGAAGTATATCCAGAAAGTAGAAGACCATGACAATTTCCAACAAGAGAATTTTCTTCCTCTGCCTAGCTAGTAATGACATCTGTTTTTGTCATCTTCAGTTCACTCTTCCAGCTTGGTCACATATTTAAAACCATGCTTTCTCACACTCCCTATCCCTAGTGACACACTCTACCTCCTGACTGATTCTGTTGCTGTTTTCGGAACCCATCCACCCTCTTTTATTTAGCAATTGTCACTCAATACCGAGCTTCTCCTCTTAAAAAGTCTTGGACCACCTTTTATTTTCAAGCACCTTTGCTACTTTTTTCTACTTGCTGCCTCATTTGCTGTGGTGTTTTCTCACTCCAGGGCTCATGACCTTGCCAGTTGCCTTCCCCTCTGCTGAATCTCACTCTGGCACCTCCTACAGCTCTTGGCCAAATTTCACAGCTGATTGTCTTCCCCTTACACTCTTACTCACTTTCAGTGCCTCTGACATCTCTGCTTCTCTGTCCACTCCTTATTGCTCCTTACTGTTCTTTTAATACATATCCCAAATGGTTCTTTTCCACCAACCAACGGGAACTTCTGTTACAAGCACCCACTGGGCTTTGCATGTTCTTTTCAACAAGTTCTTTTATTAAATTCCTAATTTTTCTTCTTTTTCTGTCATAATTTGGAATTGTTTTCAATTGGTTAATCTAGATTGGAAAAACTCGTCATGGTAACAACAGGGATAATTTTGAAATAAAAGACACATTTTGCCTCAGCCACCAATATTATCTTTTGTAATTTACCTTCTGCCTCAGAAAAATGCTCAGCCAGTAGCTTTCATCCCATCTTCATTGTTTGCTCTTTAATATTCTCTGCATCATGAATAGCATCTCTCAGGTTATTCATTTTTCTAGCTGCATCCTGGCCATAATCAGAAGCCTCGTTCTTATCTGAACTCGACACAGATAAGGACAGAAAGACATTCCTCTTCTTAGGAACTCTTTTGTATTCTGTTCTCCAGGGTATAGATGGAAGCAGCAGCATGTACAGACATCCCCACCCACACAGTGGGACAAGGAAATCCTGCTGCAGATGTTATTTGCAGAGTCACACATCCTCCTGTCAACAAGCTGACAATTCTTGGAAGGTTACTACCCATTGCAGTAAACCAGGTCTCTGTCTAGTGACCTCAGTAAGTGATACAGGACCGTGTGGCTCAGCTGGCAGACACCAGGCTGAATCCTGCATGCAGGCTAGTTCTGTCTGCAGCAGCTACATAGAAGGGATGGCAGGTGTGCTGCACTAGGGATACCCTTGATGGCAGTAGCAAAAAGTCATTTTTTGGTCTGCAGCCATATGGGCAGTCCTTTGTAAGAAGCTTGTTGCTCCAGCTGAAGCAGAACTTTAAAGGAGTAGCCTTCTACAGCTATGAACCAGG
This sequence comes from Regulus satrapa, assembly GCA_013396955.1. NCBI lineage: Eukaryota > Metazoa > Chordata > Aves > Passeriformes > Regulidae > Regulus > Regulus satrapa. The sequence goes on along the minus strand of VWZN01003841.1, from coordinate 302,590 downwards.
ATAGAGGAAAAACTTCATGTGGCTTCTTGAAGCCAGAATCAGATTTAAACTGGCCCAGATCCTGGTAAGGATTAAAGTAGTCTCCAGAATGGTCCAGGTAATTTAGGACTTGTTCTTCATCCTGCCACTTCCATGGAGAATAGGATAGGGAGAGAATTTTTTTTTTTGCCCTTGAGACCATAGGGGTTATCTTGACTGCAACACAGAATTTGCTGCTTCAGTTCAAGGCATGTGGTGCACTTTGTGCCACATCCATTTGTTGTCCCCATTGGTGTCTCGAGCTACTGGTACAAATCTCTTGCCATGGCAGACAGGAGGAAGCTCTCCAGGCTCCCATTAAAATAATAGTTCAATGGAGAGCAATAAAGACAAACATTATTCCATTTTCTTCTGAATTTTTCATGTTTTTTTTTTTTAATGGTGTGCTTGTTTTTAGTGGTTTTATGAGCAGTCCTCAAAGATTTGTAATACTCTTTTTTTCCAGTGTGGGTGGATCTATTTCCACCTTGTTTTGAATGCTGCTTTTTAGTCACATGCTGTTCAGCTCTGCATGGAGTTTAAGCTCTGTGCAAATCCTTCAGATATACCAGAACAACTTGTTTGTTTAAAGTGAAATCCCTAAGAATGCTGCAAGGCAGAAATCTCTCTGGAATAAGGCATTTGTTTTGGATTTCTTTTAGTGCTGGGGAAAACACCCCCAGCTCTTGTAAGCAAACAGAAAATATGGAATGAACAGCCTGGGACTTTTATCTTTCAAACCCTAGCATCTCCTGCTGATTGCAAAGATACCTTGGACTCCAGACAAAGGGTAGGGTTGAGAAAACAAAGATGAACAGAAGACAGAAGAGGAAAATGAGCACTACAAATTACTTGTCATTCAACATCAACTTTGTATTTCTACCAAGCTGATAGTACCCTAGGGGTACACAGAAGCTGTTTCCAGTACCTTGCACCTGGGCTGGTTCCAAACTAGCCTTGTTCTTGTGGGCCAGTTTCAGGGCAGATTCAGGTAATGTGACTGGAAATTTGCAATTTCAGAAGCCAGGAGATGCTGGTCACACACAGAGATCACATATCTAAAATCTTGAGTCATTGTTATTTGGCTTCTTGAAATAAAAAGAGAAGGTGCTGAGGTAAAATGCAATGCAGAACAACCTTTCTTGTGGCCTTTAGTATAGTCAGGACTTAATTTCTTCTGAAATTATCATCTGTGCATTAGAGGAATAGTATTAAAAACCTGCACACAGAAACTGAACTTGCTGTTTGTTGTTAGGAGGCTTATGTAGACCTTAGAGTATAAAAGGGGTACAAATTCATCTACTAAAAAATACCCCCTTGTAGTTGCTATCCTCCACCAATTCACCCCTTGTCATGTAACACTCGTTCACATGCACACCATGGAAATCCTGAGTGGGTGGTGCCAACTAAAAAGGGTTAGAGCAGGCTGGAACAAGGTGAGGAAGCAACAGTAATGATGACTGCCAGGCTGTCTGTCAAAAACCAGCTGCACCTTTCTCTTGGTGGGCATCCTAAAGTATCCTGAACCCTCCCCGGCACATCTCCCAAGTTTCTCATGGTTAGCCTGTGAGTATTTGACTTTTCCTTTCCAGTGTTTCCAAAGATAAGAATGCATGTATAGCCAAAGAAAAAAAAAATTGTCAGTTTGATGCCTCTTTTACCTCTTTCTATAAGAATAGTCCAATAACTATTTCTTCCCTCATAATTTCTTGTCTGTCAAGCTGCTTTTTAGATCTTCTAATGCCAGAGATTTAAAATTCTGTAGAATATGTTTAATCAATATAATATCCTTGAATCTTACTGGGGGGTTTTTTGTGTGTGTGTGAACATCCATGTGTCTTTCATCTTTTTTTTTCAGAAGAATTAATTGTATTATTTTTCCAAGCAGTCAAAAGTATTGAAGCCCTAAGTATTCTTATTCTAAAGTCACAGAAGTAGAGTAGCTGATCTATAAATCTATGCCTGCCTTTTTCCCTCTTGGCTTTTGCTATTTGCTCTTACTGGCAGGTTTTCCAAATCAATTTTGAAAAGAAGATAAGACAGGAGCTATTAAAAGATAATATTAAATATCCCTCCCTTTAGTTTTCATAGCCTTTCAGGGAGAAGAAAAAAGGATAACTAGATTCCCTTGCTTGTGGCCAGACATGTTTTCCTTTTCCTGGGATTTCTGAAGAGACAATACAGCCTTAATTTTGCACCTCTCTCAATAGACCTCAAATTTTACAGTGGCATTGACTGCAAAGAGAGAAAGTGGGAAAGCAAACTGTTATATTTCAGCAGCTGTCTCTTTTCTGGGTCTTCTCCTTGAGGAACATGGTCTTTGTTGGCAAGAGGTTATGAGATCTTAATATTGGTACCTCGAAGATAACATGAGCTACAAAAGACAGCTTAAATTAGACGGGATCAAATTATCTAGGATCATATCAGTAGACCAAGAGGTCAATAGGGTAGAATAAATTTTATTAAAAAAGGAGACATTACATTAGGAGTACTGGATTACGTGGACTAGATAGCTCTGAGAGAGATACTTTGGATTAATTTGAGGGATATGCAACAGTTCTTAAAAAGTTACAAGAATAAATCCTTCCCTCCAAGTTGCTAAGGTGATTCAACCATGAAAAAGACTAATGAAATTCTGGAATATGCAAGGGGATGTGTTTTCAGTAAGGAGAGGCTGTTAATGAAACTGCAGAAACTTCCAATGAAACCTCATTGGAAATATGGGTATAAGTAATTTTTCAAAATAATTTGGCCTGGAAAAAATGCAGAGAAAAGTAAGTATGGAAAGGTAGGAAATTCTAAGTCTTGTTTATTAGAAGATAGAATTGCCGTTTGGCTGCAATAAACCTGCAGAATAATGCATCAGGATCTTTTAAGAAAAAAAAAAAAACTATAGCAGGAATACAGAGATTGTCTTAGAGACCTGGGAGACACCTGGAACCTAAGATTCTCAATACACTTGATTAAAGGAAAAAATAGTTCTTAAAAAATACTTACTTTTCCATAGTCTCATAGTTTTAATTCACCTGAAATACAATAAAAGGTGCTGGAGGAGGGAATCAGGATTAGGCCCAGGTTAAACAGAAGATAATCAACACCTTGCATAGTTACACATGTTATCATGATCTAATAATGATCATGACTAAACCTAGTCATAGCTAGGTTATTTTCTTACATTTTGACTTTCATAGGTTTATTTGGCAGACATTTTCATCAGTCATACTCTTAAACAAAAAATGTCATTTTCTAAAATCAATGTACTATATCTAAACTTTTCCCTGCAGTTAGTTTCCTTGGTTCAGTGATTTTAATGAATTTTTCTAATGAAGAAAAGTTACAGAACAAAGCTGGCAGAAATAAGGTCAATAAATACATTATACCAGCCATGAGTACCTATATTTTTCTATCAACCTTGTTATTAACAAGGGTTAACACACTAAGCTCAGCATGAATTCACTGAAATCTAAATTAATCCTTGGAAGCTGACACTTCCATGGTTGCTAATGCTGGCAATAATGTACTTTACATTAGTGTGCTACTGCTAGAGATCTTGATTCACAGACACGAAGAGACACAAACTGATCNGTCCATTCAGTGTTGAAGCTGACTGGATGAAAAGAGAGGTCACTGCAGAGCCTGCAGTCTGCTACCATCTGTAGATAATCAAGGAAATGGCTCCTAACAGATCTCTGGGGAATTTCCTTCCTTCCTTCCTTCCTTCCTTCCTTCCTTCCTTCCTTCCTTCCTTCCTCCCTCCCTCCCTTCCTTTCCTATATGCCCACTCACTTCACACTGTAAAGCTGTGGACCAGCAGAAGAATGTTGGCTGGGAAATAGGAGACATATGGACCACTGCACAGAAAATTAGACCATCAATTTTTAATCCACTCTTGATACAGAAGCCAGTTTGAACTGTATGTACGCACAGAGGACTGAGAGACCGTGCATCCAATATTTAGAGTCTCCGGGGTGATACTGAAATGGCTGAATTCTCAGCATCTGAATACTGGATCTCAACAAAGCTTAAGCTTTAGGTTTTTTCCTAAAATAATTTAGGCACCTAAATAAAAGTTAGGAGTACAGTTAGGATGCTGTATTGAATCTGGGACATGGTGTACCTCTTTCCTTTATCCTCGGTATTGCTGAGGGTTACAAGGTACAAGGCTCTCACTGAGATCTTTTCCAGCTCAATCAAATGCTGGAAGAAACATTGAAAACGACTGTAGAAACATTTCCCATTAGTTCTGTTTGAGGATAAAGCTGGGGAAGGACAGAAAGGGAAGGATGAAAGACAAAAATAACAATCACAGGGCCGGTGGCTTTGCAAGTTGAATGTGAGAGATTTATGAAAGGATGCTTGCAATGCCTGTAATCAAGCTAAATACAAAATGTCAGAGGAAAAGCCAGCTGCTATTCTACAGATAAAAAGAGTTTCTTCTTTTATTCGGGTGTGTGTAATGGCAGTAATAATAATAATAATAATAATAATAATTTGACACACATTATGGCAAGGACAGTTTCCATACTGTGTCCCCATTATTTCCACATCATCTCTGTTACCGAAGAAAGAATTTAGAATCCTTGCCCTATAGTTCCAGCTCCTGCTGACTCTAGACAGAAGATGGGAAATCTGTTCTTCCCTAGCTGCCCCCTTTCTGCACAGGGTCCCTTCACCTTGCTGCAAGAACCCCCTTGACGACCCTTCTGATGGAGAGCTAGCAGCTGCACTTCTGGGATCCAGGATCAAGATTCATTTACTGTCTCTTTGGCAGGCCCTGGGTAATCACAACTCCTCCATGATACTGCCTTATTACTATTATTATTTTTGTTGTTAGTATTATTATTATTATTACTATTACTAAAACTATTCAACCCTTGCAGGGACCTGGCCCCAAGTTTGCAACTTTTGCTTTAGGAATCTCACAGCTCACAGAGATTATAACTTCTGTTCTGTTAATCATACACATATTTGTCATGCTGATGGGGAAGATAAGTGTGTGTTCTTTATGCCCCAATCAGGTAAAGTGTTATCTTAGATTTATGAGAAAGCCACAGAGTAAAAATACATCCTAAATCTATTCCTCAGCTTTATCTTGGCCCAGCATATGGAAGCATACTTTTAGATTGGTTAATCAGAATTCCTTAGGCATTTAAACCTGTCTAATACCAAAACCACTAATCTTGTGTCTGTAAGATACTCTGCAGATCTGTTATCACCAGGCAAACATTAGCTATGTGCCTGCCTGAACTTAGTGAGCAACAACAGTGCATGAATTTCGTTTGCAAGATTTTTTCCAGACATATATTCACCACATCTGACCTGTGTTTCTTGCTGAGATTTACAAGTGCTAGGTCTTTCATTGAAAATAACTATAATGTATATACTTTTTTCAGTAAGAGAATTCTAAGTATTGATATTATAATGTTAAATTATGCTAAAGACTGGGATCAAAGTTATACTTTGAAAAGCAAAAGAAAGTTTTATCTTTCTGTCAAGAAAACATGCTTCTGTAAGCTGCTTAATTGGAAATAAATTACCCGACTCCCAAATTATGGATTAATTTGCATATATCTTCCCTGTGAAAAATGAGTACATGCATAGCTACATACATTTTCATACATCTATATAAAGCATGCATGCACACCAGGGTGCTGGTGTGTAAGGGTGGTAGACCTTGGACACATGACCTAACATTTTAAGCTGAACAGAAGCATCCCTTCTACCTTAAAAATCTCTTCAAATTTGCATTCTCCGAGAATTGTATCTGTCTATCAACCCAGTCTGCAAATATTTCCCTTTCCCGCAGAACCCTCTGAGCACCCTCCAGGTGTCGGGTTTGGAACTGGCCTTTGTGTCCCACTGCTGAGCTGTGAGGAGTCTGCTTTTCCTGGCACAGGGCATCCTGACCACAGACAGCTGCTTCTCGGGCAGCACGGGGGTAACAGTTCCCACCTGCTCAGAGCTGTTCATGTGAAGTCACAGTTTTCCTCCACTGATTTTAAGTTGGCTTCTAAGCCGAAGGAAGTCATTTCATAGCACTGTCTTAGCTAAAAATCCAGCCAGACGCGAGATAAAAAAAAGTCCAAAGTTTTTGAGATCAGCCTAATGTGCTAAGCTGAGTCATTTATCTTCCTGCTGGCAGAAAGTCTATTGCAATGCTGATGGGCAGGCCCAGGTTATCAGTGTTATCATCCCTCACACATCAGGGAGAGATGAGGCTGAGCAATTGTGTTCCCCTACGGAGGGCTGGCAGGACACTTGATTGAATACAACCCCCAAGTAAAAGAGTAAGGTGGCCTTTACACCTCCCAGGACCCAAGACATGCTGCAAGGGCACATATCAAGACACTTTAGAAAAAATTGTGCCCCTTTATCACAAACAGCTTATAAATACACCTCTAGGAAATATCAGTCACCATGAATTCTCTAGAAGTCAGTAGGCTCTGAGGTATTCAGTTCCTCTGGAAGTCTCCGGTTTTCAGTGGTGTTATGTAGAAAGGGAAGGTTGGAAAACAAATATAATTGTGTATAATTGGGCACACAAAACCACGTTTACACATTCAAGAATATTCCTTCAGATATTCAAACGTTCTCAATGCATTTCCTTTAGGACTGTCATTTGTTCTGCAGCCAGCTTGTTAAATTAAACCCAGGTTGCAAAGAGAAAGGCAATTATCTCTATCAAAGGAAATTAAATATAAAAAGGACTGAATCAGACACTCTTGGATTCATGTGGAAATGCAATAAGTGTTTATAATTTTTGCTCAAACAAGGATCAAATAAAAAGAGCAGTGTTGCTATCCAACCTTCAAAATATATCTGTAAAAATGGAAAAGTGAAGCTTTTGGATTTATGTGATCTAAAACAATTTGTATCACATTGTTGCCATCTATCAGCTGCCAAACACTTTTGTAATTTAACCATCATATATTGATCCTGATGAAATAGCTACCTGGAAAGAAAGGATGTCCTTTCACAAAACTGCAATGAACTTCTGTGAAATTATTTGCTGAGAAAAATCTTGCAAAAAACAATTCAAGCATACATTTTTTTAAATGCCAAGTGTCAAAAAGATCTGTTTTGCTAAATACAATTTCACGATTACATTAAAAAAATCAGAGGTAAATCATCATGGTAAATCAACTATGCATATAAAATACAGTACATGTGTGTCAATATATGATTAATTACATGCCAATATGATATAACAAATGCGTGGTTAATTGCATTACTTATTGCAATCCTTACATTCCTGCAATAAATTTAAGATTCTAATTATTTTATTAAGTAAATTATTTTCAGAAAGCCTGACAGAAGAGAAAAAAATTTATTTTGATTATATTGCAATCAACCTAATGATACTTTCTTTACACATCATTAAGCAATAATTTATGGTACAGTGCAAACTAGCCAGATTAATCCTAAGAATATCAAAACCATTTACCTATTTTTTGAACATAATGTATATTCCTTTGGCCTGAAGGCAGTGAAGTGTATTTCTAGCTGTTGTCTTAAACATAATTTTTAATCTGATTTTGGTTTTTACCTCCCTATGTGCTCCCCATACACCTCCTTTTCAATGCAGAAGGGCAGAATGGTTGGAATTGGAAAGGACCTCCTGAGATCATCTAGTCCCACTTCCCTGTTTTCTGTGGCCTTTTAACAGTCACCATACAGTTTTAATCATATCTGTAGCACACTTCTAGCATCTATCAATAATTTAGCCATTTCTTATAAACTATTTAGAGATCAAGTCCTAGTACAAAGTGCAGCCAAAAGTACAGCCTTTTCCTGCCTGAAAACACAGCTCTGAGAACATGGCCCAGAGGTAGGAACAGGGCAGCTGGTCCTGGGCTCAGGCCAAGGACAGGTGAGGAGCCTTTCCAATAGCCCAACATTCAGAAACATCTGGATCTCAGAGGGATGGGAGCCTGGCAGTGGAGCACAATCACTGCATGATCTAACCAGCCTGCAGTGCAACATTAATATTTTACAGGGTAATTTAACTCAATAGTATGCTTAACTGACTTTACAGAAACACACTAGAGTGATGCTTCATGTGCACGGTTAAAATAAAGTTACTTCCTAGATTCCTAGATTGTCTAGTTTTTGCATCTGATGCATTAGCTTGGCCAAAATTTTGGCTGATTTTTCCAGAATGAGATGTAGAAATACCAGAAATATATTAACAAATTGAATTTCATTTTTCATCACCAAAGAGGCCATCTGTTAGGCAGGCTAATTTTAAATCTCCTGCACCTAGTAAGGGAGCAAAGCTATTTGATTGTGGATGTCTCTGGGTTACACTTTTCATGCTTTCTGTGTCCCATGGCATTCCACAGGGACAGTGCATTGGAACACTGCTTCCCTAAAGGAAACTCTGCAGCTGGATATTCATATCTTATTCTGATGGAATAATAGTTTCTATTTATTCAAAATACAATGTTTTGTTTGTTATGATTATTGTGGAAGCGTACTTCAGTGGTTTGCTCACCCTTTTAATAGGCAAGCATTTAAATTTTTAGCAAGAAAGGAAGTCTGCCATTTGTTCAAAATTGAGCATACATTGGTACATGCCACAAAATAAGGCTCCACCACCCTCAACTTCTATTCCTGCTTAATCATTCTATCACAGAGGGAGTTCTGGAGTAGGATTAACTTCCAATAATTACCAGCCAGTGAGAAAATTCACAGGCAGCTCTGGCTGAGGCTCAGAGCATAAACTCAGCATGTAAGATACATCCAACATGAATATTATTGGGTGAAGTGGTGAAGAAAGCTAAGGGTTGGAAAAATCTTTCAAAAAGATAACTCTTTTAGCACAGGAACCATTCAGAAAAAGCTGAAGGATTTGAGAAATACTGAATAACTGTGTCTTTTTTTTTTTTTCTTAACTGCATGTCAGTGTTGAAGCTGTGATTCTTATATTTAATTGAGCAAGAGTCTTGCATGTCACACAGTAACAAAAGAGGCAATTTAAGTCTCGGTGTTAAAAGAAACAGATGCTATTTGGAATTATGTACTTTTGCTTTCTTCATGTTTTAAATGTTAAGTAAAATAATCTGTCCATTGCAGCCACACCAAAGGGATTATTTAGACTAATGTAGCAATCAATTGTTAATTCCCGTTGCACTTTCAGTTCCTCTTGCTTTAATTTCACTCAACACTGCTCAAGGGGAAGAACTGGCTTCTTAATAAACTAACTCTGAATCTTTTCTACATCTACTAAGAAAATACTACTGAAGCTGCACTGCACAAAATATTTAAATATTCCTAAAATACGAATTTAGACCCGAGCCTTAATGGTCGACATGGTAACCATTGGACCAAAGTGTCATTCTGATGCTCTCCAGATAAACAAAGATTTTAAAACTTAAAAGAATTTGCACATCCTTGGCAAAAGAAAGTGAAGCCCACCTTTAAACACCCATAGGTCAATGGTTGGGCACTGACCTGCGAGGCAAGAAACTGCACCTAGTCCTTGCTCCAGACACATGCAATCCTGCACCCCAGTAACCAGGCACAAACTCTCCAAGGCCAACATTTTCAATGCCACTGATTTAGTGAACAGAATGTTTAAATTTGTGCTTAAAACCATAGCATTAGCTCCATCTCTTGGAAATTTAAGCCTTTTTGTGTCTTTTAATGCACGATATATTTTTCAATGTATTTACTTACTGTTTAAAACAGAGGTCACTTGTCATTTGGTTCCTGGGTCGTTACTGGTCTGCTTTTTCAGCTTGAGTTAGCACTTCACTTTTTTCAGACAGCAGAATAGATATGATGCTATTTTTCACATTCATCCTTTTCTGAAAGCAAAGGTACACTGGGACCCTAAAGATGTTGTTCATAAATTTACAAACCCTTAGAGATTTCATGAACTCTGTAGTTTCTGAAAGAAATTTTGAGTAAATGAAGTACAACGTCATTAAGCACAAAAAAAAACAACGTCATTTGCTACCAAAAAAAGTCTTCAGAGAGCAAATTTTTTATATTTATTCTCTAATCTGCATGATTTTAATCACTAACAAATAGAATAGACCAAGCACCATGCCATACAAATTTGTCTTGAACAAAATAGAAACACATTGTTTTTGGGAAAACATTAATTTAACTTATTTCCATTAAATCCGCTTCCTCAGGTGCCTCCTACGTAATCTAACTTGGTATTTTTGCAATTAAGTCAAGTCCTTTAACACAGTACCTTTCTTTCTTCTCTCCCCCTGTCAGTCAAACCATATTAAAATATCCTCTACCCTAAGCCAGGTAGCTTGCTGTTAAGTGCTCACTTTTCTCTTGAAAAATAGACGAGATGTGCAACCCACTGCTTGGTACACTCTGTCATCAAGTCACCTGTGTGTGGCATAATCCCCACCCTGCTATGTGAGAAAGGCATGATGCATTCAGCTGTCTGTCACTTCTTCATGGTCCTTAAACCTTTGATGGAGTCAGTGAGCCAAAATAGAATGTGAAAAATAGATGATCCTTTGAAAGCTTTATGAAAGGGTACCGAGACATGCAGTCATTTAAAGAAAAGAATCGTGTGTAAGTTATGAAGGGAAGAACAGATATCACAGAAGGGGCATGCTATTTTTGCTTTCCATAGAATTAACAGCCTGCATTTTTGGTTATTTGTTAATGAAGATAAGTTCTCTGCAGCTTAAAGGAAAATTTCTTGTAAACTTTATGCAAATAAGTAAACTAGAAACAACAAAACCTTGTTATTCTACTAATCAATTTGAGCACTACAGTGTAAGACAGACAACTTTGCCCTTCTCATCAGAAGGAGAAAGAGCAAAATTCCATCTTGGCTTTCTTCATTAAATTATGCACATTGTCTATTGATGCTATAGACACTATTGACACATTGCACTACTGTTTATTGACATATATATATTCATATATATATATATACCAATATATAGTATATATATACTACATATTATATATGTACTATATATAGTATAAAAATATGTAATACTTTATGCTATATATGCTAAATATATAATTTTATTCATCTGTACTATTGCAGTCCTTAGATCTATGTCTACAGTCATTGCATACATTAAAAAATAGAAAAAAACAAACCCAGCATCATAACCAAGAATGCTTTTCACTACTTAAGAGTCACAGCATGACCTTTTCATGAAAGTTTTTATTAATTAGACAGCAAGAACTTTGATTTCCCAAGTGCTGAAGAAAAATCCCCAGTACACGTAATTTTTAAATATTTAGTTAACTTTTTCCTTAATTAAAAAAACAGATACTGTGTGCCCCTGAATTTGAGTTTCCAGATGCATGTTTTATATGGCTTTAGCCATCTTTCCCTGCAGCCTCAACAACTAGAATATTTCTTTCCTTATAATGAAATCTGAGACTCATTAATCCCATGCCTGCAGAATTTGTCATAAATGTAGATGGATTGTGAGATTGCCAACAAAATCTTGATAACTGGCCATAGTGGCACAGCCCAGTGCACTCAGAGTAGACTAATGGGCCAGCTCTGGGTCTCCTACATCTTCACAGGCACACACAGAGCAAAACCTTCCTTCCAGCTGATTCCTTCACCTTCCCAAGCTTCCTACCCCGTGCTTTGCAATCCTTGCTAGCACAGTCTTTATGCATAAGCCAAATCTTCTCCATTGCAATTAAAGACCAACGTGTCTTGTCATACCCTTAGCAGAGACAGGACTAAAACTTGTTAGTAAAACCTAGTTATTCTCTTATTAACCACAGCCCCACATATACTGAAAGATTATTTTCACATCCTCTCCTCTCTTTTCCCTTCCATTCAGTCACTCCTGACAAAAATACACCTTCTAACACACTGACCCTCATCCCTCAGAGACCTTGCCTCAGCTTTGTACAACTAACTCATGTGTCTCCTACATCTGGACACTCAGCAAGAGTATTCTTTTTCACTAAAAGCTTAGTGTGTGCTGAATACAGTAGGATTCTTTCACATGCTCGGTGTATTGCACCCTCAGCTTACCTTGCAGTGTTTGCCTTGCTAACTGCAACACGACATTGGTGACCTATAGTTGGTGTGAGAATCAGAGTAAGTTTCAGATTTTTCTTCAGAAAAAAGCCATTTCATCAAAGCAGTGAATGAAACTGCCCTTTCACTGCAAAACCTAATGATAAACCTAAAATGACCTCTTCTTAGGCCTACAAATTTGCACATGGAGTTTTGTATGCAAAACCAGAAGAAACTGAGTAGAAGCCCTTGCATATTTTAACTGATTTTTGGAAGGGAGTTTTTCTGAAAAATGCTTATGCTTTGAAGTTTTGTTTTTACAAGACTAGAATCTTGTATCAAAAAGCCTTAACATTTAGAAGCCCAAATTTCAACCCTGAAAATCTTCCCTAGCGAGTATCAAGTCACAAACTTTGGCATTTCAAAACTGATCCACAAGGAACAAAGCTGACACATGAGCAATGTATGAAGGCAGAGAGAAAAAAAGGCAGGGAGCTAGAAATTAATAAATGGGTTTCGGTTTGAATGTAGTTCTTACTAAAAGGAAAGAAAAAATAAATATGCTGAAGGCTCGGGAAAGGATCGTGTGCAACTCTTCAGCTCATCTCTCTTGTGTCAGCAGTTTTCTCTTTTGGAGAGGTCTGCTCATCCTGCTGCCAGAAGGTGCCTTGTAGATACTGCCAAGATGTGCGAATCACATCAAGCCACTTGAGTGGAAGCATTCTGACAGCCCCACTGCTTTGGCAAGGGAACTGAGCAGGGCAAAGAACGAGGGGCTCTGCTCTCAACTGCAAACACACTTTGCTTACAAGTTATGTGTTGTTTACTGATCTGGGCTCAAATAAATTCCCCATTGGCTCTCTGATGGGAATTTTAAACAACTCGCAAAGTTTCCTGTCGATTTTTACTTCTTTGCCTTTATCATTTTAGTGTAGTCCTAGGGTCATCTCAGCAAAAAGTGTGTAGGTCCATTCCTAGAATCTACACCTATTTTTTCATTCAGTCCAGGTGCCTCTAGGCATAAAAAGCTGAAAACATACTTCAAAGAAATTAAATTAGAAACTTAGTAGTAGTTTCTGGAAGAACTTTGGTGGTTGATAGAAACAATTCCTGAGCAATCAATTAATTAATCATATTTCAGAAAGGGAGTGTATTTTTTTTCTTTTATGCTTGCAGAAATTATAAATAAGTAATCCAAGGACTGAAGTCAGAAGATGAAGGGGTTTTTTATCTGAGCAGGCACAGCAGCACTGGGAATAAAATATATAATTATAATAAGATCCCCAACTGCAGAACTGATATCATAGTGTTTCATAAACATACCATAGCTGTAAAAATACTGAATGCATACTTTGTAAAAATTCCTTATGAATGGTCTCTTCTACTAAAACTTTTCCCCACCATTAGCATAATACTTTCTTGTAGGCCTTACCAAGAGGCATAAAACCCTCTACTTAAGTCTGAGCATTACCAAAAATATGGCACATTAAAATATGGAAAACCTGTTCAATGGTGACATTTTCACGTCTGAGCTGTGCAGAGTCTGAGACAGTGAAATCCCTGATAGCTTTAGGAAATACAGGAGAACAGAATTTGAATTCCCAGAGGAGATCCAGCTCAGGACAGGCTTTCTGGATTCATTGGGGCAATCAGATTGCAGGAGCAAGCTGGCAGTCTGTCTCCTATAAGCCTTGGCTGCCAGGCATCCATCTGCCCCAGCTCTGCTCTGTTCCAGCTCTGCTCCCTGTACCTGCTTGTGCCAGTGGCTTGGTGCTGCAAGCTACAGCCCACAGACAGGCCCAGACACCCAAAGGCACATGGCCTTGTGTGCAAAACCACGTAGCTGGTGATTAAACCTGTCTGAAGTTAAAATAAAGGCCACACCACCAACGATCAGTGAGTTGCCGTGGGTGTCACTAAATTCAGTGCAACAGGTCATAGGGTGAAGCTATAAGGTCACAAGTGCTGAGTCCTGATGGTAAGGAGTAGATAATTTGGCAGCTTAATGGGTCTGCCTTCTTCCCAGTTACATCAGGAGGTGTCTTTAATGCTCTTTAATAACCAAGACTTCCACTCTAGATAATCACAGAGGGTGCATCTGAAGAACAATTTCTATCAAGCACTGCTCTGAAAATTGAGGACACATGCTAAAGCTTTAAGGTGCCTTCTTAACCCAGTAAAGAAAGAAGAAAAACTCCTAAGTAATTTCTAGACAAGGAAGAAATATTGAATTATTAAAGGTCTATGTTACAAGGTTTTACATATTGTTATGTTGTAGCAGCTATGGGAACATGAGACCATTTCGTGGACACTATTGTCATTTAAATATACATTTTCTTTCTTGTATCCATCTGATCCTTCTTCTAGATCCATAATAATAGTAGTAGCAATAGTAGTAATAATAGTAAAAATCATTCTTACATCATTATTAGAAAGAGGATGAGCAGCCTACCCATTTGGGATTAAGACATGAATACTGATGGAAGAGTTTATAAAACATTTCCTGGCGTTATTACATCCACTCAAGCTCCAAGGAAAATTATCTCTAGCATTTTGTACTGAACACTTATCAGTTGCCTTGAGGATATCACTGTTTAAATTTTTTAACTATGAAATTACAAATAATTGAAGATCAAAAGTATTATATTAGCATGTAAATGTTGTCTTCTGATAAAATTAATAATAGCAAAGACCTGCTTATTAAAGAAAGATAATTGACCTCCTTATTAAAGATAATTGCCTATGAAGAAGAACTGCTAATGCTCTATTTATTAAATAGGGATACTAAGCACACAGAAAGGATTTGTAGCTGAAGAAACCATTTTGTGAGAGTCATGTAAATATGCTGTGTTCCATTGTAATATTTTGTAAGATTTGTAAGATTTCATTTTTAAGATTTCCAGATTTCTGCAATTGAAGAAATTAGAATGCCTGTCTGTATAATAGTTTGAGCATATTTTTCTGGATATTTCATATATATATATAAAATAGTTTTATTAATTAATAATAATCTTTAATAACTTGTTTTAAAATCCGAGTTACGCCTTCATCAAGGAAGTTCAACTATCTTCCACTTGATTACCTTGCTGAAAGGAAGGAAAACTGGTTCTTTTGGAAAAAAAAAAAAAAAAAAAGAAAAAGAACTTCGTAGGTCAGGAACTTCATCCCATAGCCTAAAAACACAGTAATAAAAAAAAGAAAAAACAACCCTTGAAAAGAAAGCCTATCATTCTAATGAAAAGGAAGAAAACATTAGCAATTGTCTGTTCTTCCAGAGCTCATTTCCAACATTGCCAAGCTCGCTGTCCCTACTGCAACCCTGTGACCACATGTAGCAGGCAGAGCCGGGTAAAATGAGGATAAATGGCTTACATGCAGCCATTTGTGCAATATTGGAAAGCGTTTCCTTCCAGCAACCATTTACAAAAGTACAGTGCTGGAAATGGGCAGAAAGCATGAGCCTGTGGGAGGAGAGGACTTTTGTAGAGTGCTGCCACGCAGCTAAGGGCCAAGAGAGCGCCTGGTGCTAGGCCAGCAGGGCCAGCCGCCATCTCGCTCACAGCATGACATGACTGTGCAGCTAAAACCCACACATTTTGAGGGCTTGAGATGCAGACAAAAGCTACACCTCTCTGAGAGCGGTGGGCAGAGCTCCTGGCATGCAGCCGTTTGTCTGTCCGCGTGTGCACAGTCTGGGGATGTTCCAGCAGGAAGCATAGGCCCCCGTTAACGGAGCCGGAGTGGCTGCCGAAGGAAGGAGAGCTCCGTCTGTAGGGAAGCTCGTGCACGGCTCCTCGCACCTGGGGGTGCTTTGCCTCACTGCTCTGTTTAGAGGTTTTTTAATGGATTCTAAGGTGCAGCCAACAGAAGGGAGCTGCTAAGCACACTGCCTTTCCTGGTTTCCAAGAGTGTTTTGAGTGTCACCCTCTCGGTCCAACACAGCACCGCTCACCAGGAGAGAAAAGGACAAGACCTTACATGCAGTGTCCTGGTGTCTCGTTCCAGTCCTTTAACCCTGTGTCCAAACATCTTCCTGTATTACTTCAAATGTAATCTCTTTTACCCTCACAAATCCTTTCTGATCTTGTTCCCATCCAACCTCACATTCCTCATTTGGTGCTGGGCTGCTGGCTGCTACCTCTGAGCAGCCTCTGGCACGATCCCATCTCCAACATCTCCTGTTACACCTCCATAAAAGCATTTTCATGCCTTTCCCCATGCTGCTTCTCACTTTAGGAAGGCCACAGACACAGCTATGCTGTTCTTCCCCTTTAACTCCCTATTTAAGATTTTTCTTTGTCTAGAGGCTAACAAAGCAATTAGCCACAGTTATGCTACAAGGATGCTGGTGGCTGTCAGGATGGCTGATCTGATAACATTTTTACTTATATAATTTTCCTCTTCTTTCCATCCTCTATCTCCCTCGAGCACATCATGCATTGTCAGCTGTTGTAGATTTCAAGCATAAGTCACTTTTTAAAGTCCTATTTTCTTTAGGTTTTGTTCTGTGCCCAGGACAGTCAGGCCTCTAGTGGTAGCCTGCTCTCCGTTATTACTAAAATACAAATTATTCTATTTGGAGAAATGTTAAATATACGCCTAATCCTGAAATAAATAATTCCTTCGCAGTAGCAATGTAATTAGCAAATCTCCTTCTCCTTTCAGATTAGTTACATTATTTCTCAGAAGCATGATAAGAGAAGCTGATGAGGTAAAAAAAGAAGGTAAACCCATCAATATTTAACTCACACAACAACTTTGTAAGGGAGACTTGTCAGAGTACCAAATATTTCTGTGTTGTGGGAATCTAATTACGTCTTGCCTGCTTCATGGGAACAGTAACCTAGATACAGAGCACGACTGATAAACATAACTCAATATTTGGCATGTTCTGAACAACTGTATTTCAGAGGAAATTATTCTAATTCATTTTTATAGATCATAAACCTGAAACTAAATTACAGCTATGAATTTTGGCTCAGCAGAGTTCTCTGAACTCTGTACTTGCTCTCTGTAACAGCAAAGTCTGAGACAAGCTCTAGAGTTTTTAGCCTTCAAGAAAAGAGAATTAAACTTGCCTTTCTTCTTGTCACATCAACCCAACCATTGCATGTTTCACCCTATAGCAACATTTTTAATTATAAATGTTATTTTTCCATAAAGTTGGACTAAGTGAAAAAGTACTCCAGGTTTAAGGGAATTGCTACAGGTTGTGAGCAATTGATAAACAATTTTATTCAGTTATTTTATTTCTGTACAGAAGAGATTCAGAAGGATTTAATGGGAATATATCCACTTCATAAAGATTAAATGTGACTGTTTCACACTTTGTTTCCAACCACTCGAGATTTTCTGACAAACATTAAACTCCAGTTTTCATGAGCAAATACAACTGGTAGCTCTAATTGTAGAAAGTATACCTTCCTGGGTTTTTTATCAACCTTGCAAGGAAAATGTCTTCAAGCCTCTCTGATTGATAAATGAATAATGAATTTAGCTCACTGTGATTCAGCAAAGGAAAACACACAATGCGAAAATCTCAAAAGTAGTACTAAATTGTCAAATCAAATATAACCAAGACAGTTTCTCACCTACAGATGCTGTAGATGAGTACTCGGGTCACATACTTATCTTGAGTATTTACAACTTCACAAACAAAACAGTTAAAGACCAACCAAGATTTGAAACTGTTGTTTTTATCAATCATTTCTTATGCAGAATTACAGCACCACAGGAAAAAGGGACTACACCACAGGGACACAAACCAGTGCACAATATCTGTGCTGCTTTGCCTAAAGTTTTGGTAGTATCACAAAGGAACTTCCTATGTATTTCAGTCTGACACGATCTTATTTTTGTTCCTAAATGCTTGTGGATTGCTGCATATCACTTTATTCCTAAATGTTAATTAAATTATTTTAAAATTTAACACATGTTAAGCTGCACTCAACACTGGGCTTGCAAGGAATCAGAAAAATTATTTTTGTTGTCTTCATCTTCACTGTGTCTCTGAGAGTTGCAAAAGTGTCTTTCAGAGTCCATTCATTTCAAGTTGCTTCAGATTTTGTCTGTAACATATTTGTTTATCCCCAGCTATTATACACTTATCAGGTTGAATAAAAGAAGTTCAATGGGAAGATTTTTCCACTCTATTAATGAGTTTTCAGTATATCTGATACAAGTTATGTAGTGATAAAAGCTGCATAATCACGCAATTAATTATTCTATTTTCTTCCATAAATGATGAATAATGTTTTTATTACGAAGAGAAAGTGATAGTACTCTAGTCACTGAGACATTAAATTTATTAGTAATTTAGGTGAGAAAATGTATACTTAATTAGGATTTCCCTTTGAACTTACAAAATACAGGATATTCAAATAGTTGGTATCCACTATAACCCATCTGCAGTTTTTTTCCTTGTCTGATCAAGTCCAAAATAATGCTATTATTAACTTTTTATTACTGTCCTTTGTTGCTTTTTGTATGCAAAGGTGTATGCCCTGTTCAGCCTTAGAATGAAACTTTATGTAGTCACTTGTCATCTTTCTCCACATTTTTGCTTTTTTTTTTTACATGACAGGTCTTAAGACTGCCAGACTTAACACTTGGAAGAGAGTGGTGAGTGAAAGCTGAAACTTCTTAGGGGCAGTTTACCCCATGCCACCCAGCCTTGAAAGACCCTGTGGTTGTGGTTGCAAGGCAGAAAGCTGTGCGTGCCAGTGAGACTGCAAAGTGGCAATGTAGGCTAGAAATCAATTATTGGGCTGATATCTGCTCGCAAACAAAATGCATCCTCTCTTTAAAAATCCTCCATTTTAGTGTTTTACTATTTTGACACCACATTTGGTAAGTTCTTACGTATCCTTCCGTCCTAGTGTTTTGTCTAAGGAACCTAAAACAAAACATCTGGAAAGAAAAGTAATTGCCCAGAGTTCTTCAATGAGCACAGAAGTAAACCTTATTTTCTACTTCACAAGACACTGCATTGCTGTTGCATGCAGCAGAATCTCATTATTTTGTACCTCATTATTTATGTACTGGGTAATCCATACAAAAGCCATGCAAAAGTTGAGTTCTTCCCACATCCAGATGCAGATGCTAAAGGGACGCTTTAATCATTGGTTTTGCAGAAAGTAAAGTCATGGCTTTCACCTGTCTGCTAATAGTTAAAATTAAAACTGAATTGCCACCATTAATTAAAGCTATGTCACAGACTCCACTGTATTACAAGATAACTATACTGTTAAATTTCTCAAAACTGCGCTTTCTTTTCAGAGAAGTGGGAATGCTGCATTTACAATGCTGCCAAGTAAATTTCTTCACCTTCCATGGAGAAGTATGTAAACAGTGAAATGGAAAATGTTATATAAAAAGAAATTAATCAGAATTTTTTTTTTTTTTAATTCACTAGCATTAAATTATACTTATTCGGAATCTAGTCAAGTCTGTGCTAGGAGCAGAATTAAGGGTCAACACGGTATCTCCTTCAAGTTGGATACATTTTAAGTGCTTTCTGTTTAAATAATTCATTCCATTCATAGGGTCCAAGGTCAGCATAAAACAACTTGCCTGTGTAATAACTAAGCAGAAACAAATCCTATATTGCAGAAACAAGATTTAATCAAAGATACAAATATTTGTCCAGAAATTTAACTCAGGTTCTGAAGAACTGGTTTGTGTTGGCTTTAATTAATTCATTTGAAATTCAGAGAAGCTTTAGCCTAGACTAAAAATGCCAAATTGAAAATTAAACTAAAATTATAGAAAGTAACAGATGGGAAAAGGAGAGGTTTAAACACAAAGCTTAATGCCGCTGCTGAAAATCAAGCACCACCAGAAAGAATAAAAAAGCAATTTATTCAAAGGACTAAGTCCAGAAATTGGATGACAAGGAACTCATAAATCCTTCAGTACAACATTAAAAATTAAAACATCTGCTTTACTATAATTATTAGAAACATCCAGGTTTAGTTCCAGTCATTCTTTCTATCTATAAGGCCATGTCTCTTATCAACACGGAAGTAGCCCTGCAGATGGGGTATCCACTCCATAGGTTTTCTGCAGTTTGAAATCTTGCAGAATTTTCACATATTTGAGTTTAGTTGCTAATGAATATTCTGGCTGTTGCTTTTTATCCAGCTTCTCTCTGTGGCCCTGCTTTCATATAGGAGGTCAGTGTCAAATTAAGGTCAAATGTTTAGTCTTACAAAAAAGCCAAAGACATAGGCAGGGAGAAGACACCTTTTTTATGAATTTTATATGGGGTTTTTTTAGGTGAATGGCTGAGCTGCTGTCACTCAGGACTAAAACAGGTATTCCTGTAGAGAGGAACTCCCTGCTGCACGGTGTGCACCATCCCACTTGCCCTGGGAAAGGGAACAGAAGGCTTTAGCTCAGTGCTCTGGTCCAGGCAAACAGCAGAAACAAACAGCTAGCACAGCTGGGAGCTCCGAGCACTGTTCTCTCCTCCAGGGTAGAGCAGACCCTCCTTCATGGCAAGAATCAAGTTCAGGAAAGTGTAGCAGTATTAAAGAGGACTCACACAAAAGCCATCAGTCCTGCATCATTATTGTGTGCTTTAAACTATTCTGTCCTTATTTTGATATATATCACATGGACATTTTGACTCATACTATGACATCATAAATTAAAACTAAAAATAAAGTGCAAAATGTAAATTATAATCTTGCCTACAACTGGCTAAGTAGGGGAACGTGAATTGGAAAAGCTGTATGGAGGAAATAAAAGAAGAACTGGTGATTCAGGGTGAACTTAATTTATCCCAGGCATGTGTGCAATTGTCTGCAGTTCTAGCATTTAATTAGAACTCCCATCCTCAGGAAAATAAAATGAAAAATATTCTTAAGCTAATCCTTTTAGTAGACAGGAAAATAAATGCCAAAATACCTTTAAAGTTTTTAACATTTAGCTTTTATGTATAATTTAGTAGGGCAAATAAGGCAATTTACATTGAAATTTAGTTATACATAATATTTTTTAAAAAGAATTATGGTATTAACATCGTTGTTAATTAACATTGTCAAATAAATTTATTATGTAGTTAGCTACCACCAGCCAGCTTCCTATCTTACTGGAATTTCTTTTAATATATCAAAATTAAAATATATAACACAACTGAGTTAAAAAACTTTCAAAGGCTTTCCTTAGTCTGGAATATACCAGAAAAAGTTCCAGGAGAGTATTTCATCACCAAAGGTGATTCAATTCCTTTTGCTTCAACTAAAGGATGATGAGATTTTTCTGGAAAAATGAGATTTTGAGTTTTTTATTTCAAAGAAGGATTTATTTAATATTGTCCTTATTTAAACCTATTTGCCTAAACCAAACTAAATACCTTTTCAGCTGTCTTAAAAATCTCAAGCCCCTCTTCAAACCTTTTCACTGTCTTTCTTTCATCCACTGCATTAAATTTTATCTCTGTGGATGAAATCCTGTTCCATACACACACACATCTGAGTGCTCTCTTGAATGTCAAGAATCCAGCTTTAACTCAGTCTGGGTGGTTTTGATCCTTTCCACATAACATTTACTACCAACCTGTAAATCCTGCTTTTGTCCTTCTCTTACCTTGCATGTGCTGACCATACTCATCCCTCTCTTTCAAGTTTATTATTTCTCTAAAGAAAGCTTTCCTTCACTTCTCTCCAACTAAATGCTAATCTAATAAAATAATGAAGGTCTATAATAATCACTTTTATTAGAACCACCATTGTTTATATGGTATCACCTACTCTTTACAACTCTTTAGTCCACAAAGCCCCAGAGAGCCACGACTCAGACACAAGAAATTGGTTGCATTTCTCATTCTATGAGATTGCCTTGGATACTGCTGATCCACTCATCCATCAAAGGTCCCAATTCCTGGTCCCTAAAAGCCACAGCTTCTTGACCTTAGACAGCAGATTAATGTTTCATACTAAAAGTATTAGCATTCAAGACTAAATTAATGCTTCATGCTTTCTGTGGCAGAAACTTGCTGAACCTTTTGACATGGAAAACAGATGCTGGACCTCACTGAAAACAATCATTGCATTTAGGAGCAATGCATTCATACATTCCCACACTCCAAATAATTGTCAGAAGTCTTCAGACATCAGTCTGACAGGCACATGCTACTTTGTCAATGTACATGAGTTTTCCTTACTGCTGTGCTCCAAATTACTCATATGGTATGCAAGGTGCACAAACACTGGCTGCTCTCTACTTATCACAATATTAACAAGGCTCTTTCCAGACTTGGATCCAAAGGTTGGAGGCTGAACAACAATGCCATTGCAATGAACCAATTTCTGTCCTCAGGTCTGTCACCACTGTTCAAGGTACAGCCAGTTGCAAGAGGGCAAATGTACTCAACATCATGTCTTGCCAATATTGGTTCCTGGAGGCAAAGGACCATATCAATTATCTATTTATTTTAGCAGATGGACAGTGTTCTAGTCTATCTTAGTATTCAAAACAATTTTATTTTGCCTGCTTCACAGTTAACTCAGAAAATGTGTGCTGGTGGGTGATTTACTCTTGCACGAGATTGAATAACCTAATCCTTCATTTGAAAGAGTTTTTAGGCTGTTAATAGGGAACATGTTTTCTATATCATCAGAAATAACACCTTTTTTCTCTTTCATACTTAGGCTTCAGCTTATAGTGCATTGTGTTTCTTGATTGCATCTTTTGTATGTTGGTCTTTGTGAGACTCCACAAATGAAACCTCTTGCTGTGAGGTGAGTCACTGTTCAATTACCAAACAAGAGTTTTGTTAAATAATATAAGCATTTCTTGTTGTATAGCTTATTTTATTCAATAGTTAAAGCCTACATCAAAACATCACAATCCTCTGTATTATATTTGTTCTCAAATTCAGTTCACATCAGTAACCCTTTCAGTGATAAACATTTTCCACAGACTCCTTGCTCCCACTGGCTGAGATTCTGCTGTCTCTCCCCATGAGAGCACTGTAGGCAGTGCAGCAGCATGCTCAGCTTTCTAGAGGACCTTAGTTCTTTCAACCACGTGCAGGTTTTCTTCCAAGGCTACATCTCATATCCAGTATCCCTTGGGAAGCTGCTGCAAGGACTCTCATAAGTTCTTCCCTAGATGGAGTCCTTGTTGTCCACTTCGTATCATAGTGAGACTTCTGAAAGGATTTTCTAAAAGGTTCACTGCACTATCTATGACATTGAATGTGGGTCAGTTTAAAACTATTTTTTGTAACACCCATATTGGAATGTAGTCAGCTTTTAAAGGAAGGGGAAAAAACCCCAAGCAACACAAACTCATTCCCCTTCATTCCTTCACACCCTCCCAAAACCAAAACCAAAAACCCCAAATAACCAAAACAACAACCAACAAACATGTAAGAAGATGTGGAGGTACATGGTCCATCTATGATGGGGTGTGTAGCAGGTGAAGATGGTGGGAAAATGAAAAGTGGTGGATGGCTTGGATGAAGGAATCCATTTTCATTTATTGATTGAAATTCTTTGCAGCTGAACAAGGTCTGTCCTTGAAAGAATTTGTGTGTCCAGTAAAGTATGAGAAAAATATATCTGTCTGTGCTATTCTGGTTCCCACACTGACCTTCTAAAATGAGATTTTCAAAATACCACACTTCCAAATGAGAATAAGCTGTAGCAGCATAAAAAGGCTTCCTCTGTGACATAGGGAGAAGTGTAATGCATGAGAATTTATGAGTGTAAATTGTCAGTTTAAAATAAAATATAGCACAGATATTTCAATTTCTAGCACAGGAAATGTTAAAACCCAAAATACCACCAACTTTTTCTAACAAATAGTTTTTATTTGCTACTCAGAGTGCCTTTTAGGAATTCTTCAGAGCTGCAGAGATAAACAGTTATATCTCCATTGGCAAATACCTTGCAAACATATATTCACTAAAAACTGTGAAAATAACTAATCCAAGTGACATCTAACTTCCTATTTTTGTCAAGCACCCAGACTGTCAATGTTCATAAAGATCAAGGAGGCAGACAATGTTTAAGATTGTTGTTTATGTGTTTGCACATATTTTTCCATTTGGCCGTAACACATTTCCTACAAATCTCAGCCTTAAATCATTTCTGTTAATGAACCATCGGGTGAAACTCCCCTACTGATCTTTACAGCTATGAAGCAACAAACCCAGACTGGCACAGTGAATCATGATACTTAGCTTCTGAAGAGATAACTCTAAAAAGAGAAATGTAAAAGTCAGAATCCCATTTATAGACATTTCCCCTTCCTGCTTTTCCAACTGCATCAAGTGTGAAATGATTTAAGGTCAAATCCTCACCAGGCAAAGCAGTGTATGCTCAGTGCAGCATGAAACCAACATCCTTATTATCACAGAAAACACAGTGAAAAAAATGAAAAATTTCAATAAGCACAGCTTTATCAGGAAAAGAACAACTCATTCTAAGAGCATTCACAGCTGAGGGTGCTGCTATAAAGCTGGTAACAATGCCTCAACAGAAGCAATGCCTCCTTGGATCAGTTCATAGTCTCTCTTATCTGTTACTTTGAGTATCTTGTTATTTACTGCCAAATATTACCATTCCTTTTCAGCCAACTAAAAATTAACTGAAGAGCAGTTCTTCTAACCAGTAAATACACCTCTAAACAAAAAGTTTAGCAATAAAACCCTCAAAAATGTGAAATTCATTATTATTCTGAGGGTTTACAAAGGAACAGCTTCTGCTAATTGATTTTTATTGTACTCTTAGCTATAATGGATTCACTGGCTTTTTTTTTTAAATTTCCTTCTGTGAACTCTTTGCTCTCAATTCTTCTGTGCTTTGTGGGATCTGTGTGGATGTGAAGAGCATGCACAGCCCCTGGCTGACATACACTAGCAGTGCACTTGAAGGAAGCAATGAACTACGTCCACCAGCTTCCCCTGACTGTTGCAGAAATCATAAATTTTTTTTATGACAGCAGAAAATTGTGTTTGGGGCAGAAAAATGCATTCTTCAACTTAGTGACTTAGGACTGAAACACACTTTATGAAGAGCCTGGTCCGTGTTTGAGATTTATTTCCACTCAATTTTTTTCCACTCCAATTTTCTGAAACTTTGGTGTTTGAGAACAAGATTCAGATCCCCTCCTGATCTGACAGTAAATTTTCATAATTGGTTGGAGTGCTCTAGAAGGAGCCTGGGCATTGTTGCACCTCAGTCTGTGCCAAGAGCTGAGGAGAGGGGCTCCGGCTCCGACATTTCCTGGCAGAAGACGACAGGAGGTTCACTCCCCAAGAACCATGCACTGTTTTCAGACCTGTGGATTAGCATCTGTGACTTATGCAAGGAAATCAAGGAAGGCTGAAGCTCAGATGCTGCAAACTCAGGATAGCCAGTGCAGGTACCAGGATGTTTCAAAGGCTCTTCTTCAAATCCTCTCCTGTCTCGCTATGATCCACACCTTATGGTAAGAATGAGCAGCAGCAGCATCCTCATTTCAATTGCTGCTCTCTCAGGGGAATGGCCTTGTTAACAATTTTCTTTTTTTCAACAATATGTAAAATAATTGGAATAAAGAAGCAGTGTAATTGAAACAATAGTGGTGTGACGCTTCCATGATTAAACAAAGCCATATCATTTGAAGTTAATACACTCACCCTAAAACACCTTTTCAAAGCTAATAGATAAATTTCCGTGTCCAGAAGTTTATTTTTCATTATATGATCCATAGATTTTGGTGGCTTTATTTAGGCTTTAGCTTTATAAATGAGAATTCAGGATATTTAAATAAATTTAAATAAAACATGACATTCTTTCTAGGGGAAGAATGATCTTACTTTAAAGATTAAGATTAAACACTTTTCTACTCTTTCATTTTCGTGGAGAGGTCAGAGAGTCAGGTTTATTTAAAAAATAATCCTGGACAAAAGAGGAATCACAGAGGTTTATTCAGTCTTTCCTTACCTTCACTGGTAGCTGGACCAAGCCCTGTCCTAGATGAGCCATGGAAGCAGATCCTCCTTATATTCTTGAGCCTCCAGCAGAAGCCTTAATACAAGACATCAGTATCAGAATACCACAGCAATGACTCAACCACAGAGAAATCCTGGATGAAGCTGGAGATATGCATAGGCACAAAAGATATAAATTAGGGACTGTTGTGCAAAGCACCTACAGGGATTTGTCTTTCGGTGAATGTGGTTTATGTGGTTCATGCAGTGATAAAGTTCTGAAGGCTATGAAAGGGCCAATCTTTTCCTATGAAAGGGCTAATCTGTTTTATCTTTGCTTTCACATGATTAATTACTGCCTACCTGTTAGAGTGTTGGAGTGCCAGCAGCTCCCAAGGGAAGCCAGCCTTGACTGGTCGAATAAAATAAGCACTTTCCCAGACTGTAGCAAAGTGAAAGCAAATTGCCTTTACAGCAAAAGTGCCTTCTGACATACCAGCCACCTTCAGACTGAAGAATTTTACCTGCTTCCTCCTCCTGTGAAGTGTCAGACTGCCCCTTCAGAAAATGTGGGTAGCAATTAGGGCAAAACCTAAGCAGAAATGGTTCTGTGCTGAGCCAATACCACCCCGCTCTGAAATCCCCGTAGCCATCCCTCAAAGGCTTCTCTCCAGGCTGGCACAAGAGGCTGCCCAGACTCTGATTTCTCCTTATGGGCTCATCTCCTCGATCTAACATGGGAGAAGAACGCAGAAGGGCCAGTAAAATTTCTTAGGCTGATATGGTAGTATTGCTAACCATATCTGAACACGTGTGTATGGTTTTCAGGAGAAAAAAGAAAATGAGCCTTTGAAGGCCAGAAATACTTCACAGGTACTGCTAATTTCTTTCAGAATTACACAGTAATCACAGTGCCTTTTTAATTGCTTTGAAGACATTTATCTTAATATTACTAATTCTTACATAATGAATTTTTTATTGAAAAAGTGCTTGTCTAAGTAAGAATCAACACTATGTATTAGTAAACACTAAATACTACTCAACTTTAAATTACAATACTGCACTGATTAAAAATTAACTCATTGATTTTTTTTCTCAGTGTTTTTATCTAGGATTTCAGCCTTCATTGTTATATTTTTAAACAATTACTAAACCACATATGTGTATATTTATGCATTTATTTTTACATGTAGCAATTAAATTATTAGAATTGCTGTAATTAACAGCCTACAGTGGTGGCCCACACAAAGGAAACAAACATCAGTTCCAGATCATAAAACCAGTCACCTAAAATAACAGTAAACAGAGGACAAGTCAACTACTGAGCAAATTAAGCACCTCAGAGTGATCAATGCAGACAAACTGGTGACCATAAGCTATCCCTACTGCAGTCTTGGAAGAAGTCAGACAATCCATAGCAAAAGCCACTCCTTTGAAACATTTCATAAATATCAACACTTCCCTCAGAAAAAGAAACAAACAAGAAGACAGCAACAGCTGGGTGAACACTGTGTTTTCTAGAAGCAGCTTGATTATATCAACATAATGTCAGGAATAACAACACTGACAGTATCAATCATTGCTAGAGCTTCTTTTGTGCATTTTACATCAAAAAGAAGCTTTCTAACATTAACCTCAGTGAGAGCTTGCTACTGAAATCCACCTTTCCAGTTTAAAAAATGTCAGGTGTGAGAAGGGGAAAATAAAATGCTTACAATACCCTCATGTTTCTCCTGGTGGAGAAACGCATTACAAATCCCAGTGGCAGGCAATTTCTGCCTGGGGATTTTTACTGACAGCTTAGTGCATTTATTGATTAGCACCACATGAAACTCAACAAAAGATGTAATAACAGGCTATTCAACCCATAGCCTGGGGAATGTATCCAGCCACTTAAAAATCTAGTACAGGCATTTGGAACGGATTTGTCAGGGCTCTTGGCTGCTTCTGGATCCGTGGGACCAAGTTCTGCCATGGTGGCAATGCCTGGCCTTGCCTGCCCTGGCTTGACCACAGTGCTGCCCTTGCCTCCCAGCTTACCTTCCTTTTGCTGTGTCCCTACAGAGCTGTGTAGCAGAGGATTGTAAAACATCTCTTTTAAATGTCAAAGCACTTTCCCCAGCTGAACATGCTACATGGTAATGGGTAGTTTCTTGGTCCTTGGTTCAAGGCCAGACAGTACATTTTATGCTAAGTGTGGGAAAAGGAGAGAAAAAAAAATGTTTTCCTGCCTTTTTTTCCGTTCTGTTTTGTTCTGTAAGCAGAGCAATTAGGGTCATACACCAAAAAAAGACTCTCCAGATGTGGAAAGTCCCACAGGAGAAATTTTGAGACTTCCTCTAGAGTATTTTGCTAGAGGGTTGATGTCTGCCTATTGCACTGTCAATGCAGATAACTGACCCTCCGTGAAAAGCACTGCAGCACTGAACTCCAGATGGGACAGTAGGAGGATATAACAACATTTGTGACATTTGTATGGCATCAAACACTGACCCTCAGGAATATCACCTGTCCCTGTATCTCCAGTGGAGACATGATACCAGACCTGGCCACTCCCAAGGTATACCTCAAGGAGGTCTAAACACAAGAGGAAAAACACATGGTGCTAAAATGGTAAAAAATGTCCTAAAGATATTTCCAAGAAATCCATTAAACGCTCAAGATGTGTTAGGCTTCTGACAGCAGCTAGCTACATCCAGATAAAATAGAAGTGCAGCTGCTAGAATATCAGGACTGTGGGAGTTATAAAATTATTTCTGGGATGTCCTAGCCTTGGGCTCAATATTGATTCATTTTCTATGTCCTGGACAAAATGCACTCTCAGAGCAACATGTAATACATTTTTCTGAAGGCTCCTTTTCATGAGACCAGGTCAACTCTTAATTAGGATGGTTCCAGTAGGATTTTCCCAAAGCTTTCCCCAAATTCCCAACATTTTTTTCACTGTCAAAATATCTCAGCACTGCTCTCAAGAATGATTAGAGATATTGAGAAGTTTTTCACTAATATGTAGATTTTTCAACAAATACAGATACATCATCCAAACTTCTGGTGCTTTTATCTCTGTATAGGTTGCAACACCCTGTGATAATATTGCATAGGAGTGATTTGAAACTCAACACTTCACCTTATACCTGCACCCTAGTCCCTAATCCATGGGGCCAGCCATGGATGGTTTCAAACCACTCAAAAAATTCCAGCAACTCCCTTTCCCTTCCAAAATCAGAGCAGAATTTATTTAGTAGAATCATGTTTTCTTCTTCCTCTCCAGCTGTTTAATTCACACACGAACTTGAACTTCCCTTCCCTCAAAACCTCCTGATGTGAAGGCTGGATTCAGTCTAGAAGCAACAGGACAAGGAAGAATTACTGCCCAAAGTCAATTTTACTCCAAGTTTTCTACATCCCTTAAGTCCACACTGAAGCTGTCTGTCCTCTTACTCAGTAAAGGACAGTGCTGGAGGCAGTGGGACACCAGCAAGAGGAGGGGAAAGGCAGAGGTGGGTAATGGGGCAACCAGAACTGATGCAATGAAATGTCCTATCTCCCACCTTTCCTTTCTGGCTCCAGACACAGCTTCAAAATATTGGAGGCAGTAGGAAAAATTCAGTAGAGCTGTAATTTGCAAGGGAAATAAAAATTAAGATTATTTCACTAAATTATTTCTTTTGCTCCATAGCAATAGTGCCTCCCCTGACTGCTGCTAAAAAGGACTGTAAACTCCACAGGGGACAGGCTGAAAAACACCACTGAGAGTTACTTGATGGTTGGCTTTTTGCACAGAAGCTCTGCTGGAGCCCTGTGTTTTTGAGTAAAGAGTGTGCTCTGTTACCATGCACTTAACTTTTCAGAAAGGCTGTGGGGAAAAAAGGGCTACCAATTAGGACATTGGATATGCAAGAATTTTTCTGCATCCCAGGGATATGGAGGACATTTTTCACTGTTTTTTTCTCCTTTTTGTTTTTTTCCCAAAACAAATTGCAGATTTTTTTTTTTTTTTTTTTTTTTTTTTTTTTTTTTTTTGCTGCGCTGTTTNTTTTTTTTTTTTTTTCTGAGCTGGCAGTATAAGCACTTTTTAGTTTATCTAACTCTGACATCTAGTGCCTAAGTCCACATCACTCATTAACAGCAACAAAAGCCTAAGGCAACCCTAGAGACTAAGACATTTAACAAAGAGAATATTACATCAAATCTGTGTTGTCTTGCACAGAAATCTTGCACATCAAATCTGTGTCATCTTAAGGCAAGTTTGTTCCTGAGTTCACTTCACAGTTACACCACTGGTTTTCCAGAAGCAGCATCAATTTCAAAGAATTAAAATACTTCTAGTGGGAAGGAAGTTTCAAACTTTACGAGGGAGTTCTAAACATTTTAAGGGAACGTTTCAAGAAGTGACTGTGTTCTTGCAAAGGTCATAGGTCCACTGGGTTGGTGGGATCCCACCTGCAGGGCTGCATCCAGCCCCAGGTGGGAGGATTTGCACAGGCACAGGCTGGAACAAGCCCACAGGAGGCCACCGAGCCGATTAGAGGTATGGAGGAAAGGCTGAGACAACTGGGACTGTTCAGCCTGGAAAAGAGGAGGATTGGGGTGATCTAATTGCAGCCTTCCAGCACATGAAGGGAGCCTAGAAGAAAGATTTGGAGACTGTTTATTGGGGCCTGTAGGGACAGGACAAGGGGGAATGGCTTTAAACTGGAACAGGCTAGGTTTACATCAGCTATCGGGAAGAAATTCTTTACTGTGACTGTGGTAAAGCATTGGAACAAGCTGTCCAGAGAGAGAAGCTGTGGATGCCTCATTCCTGCCAGTGTTCAAGGCCAGGCTGGGTTGAGCTCTTAGCAACCTGGCCTGGTGAAAGGCATCCTTGTCTACAGCCAGGGAAGTGGAACTAAGGGATCTTTGAGATCTGCTCTGACCCAAACCACTTCATGATTCTATGATATTGGTTTTCTTTGCACTGCAGGTATCATAAACATTATTATTTTTGTGTTGATAATTCTTTTTCACAGAAATGTTGGAAGAATCATGGAAGAAATGGAAGAAGTTCATTTTCCACTATGTCAAAGAGGATGTTGATGCTTTCTCACTCAGAGGAACCAAAATATCATTTGTGTATTATTTAAATTAATAACAAATTACATAACTAGTAGAAGCAGAAGTTTGGGAAGGAAGCAGAAAATACTGATACCTCAGGGGAAATGCAAATAGCAAAATGAAATTACTCATATTAATTTCTGGCCAAAATATTAGATTTTGTATCTATACACTTATTAAAAGTTTTGCTAAGTGACAAAAATGGGCAAAGGCTTTCTAATTGTAACCAAGAGACAGCAATAACGCTGCTTGGCTGTTACACATCTTATGTCAGGCAGTGCATTTTCTGAAGTGCTGAGGAGACTTTGTGATGGGTCTCAAGTCAGGTCTCAGGAGAAAAAGCACCTTTTGAAAATCCAGGATCCACTCTTGAGCCACTCTGTTCTCTACCATTAGTCTGACTGATTTGTGATATCTGATGTGAATGTGGGATCAACTCACAGCAAGGGAACAGGAGCTCTGTCATAAAAAAGAAAAGGGGAATACTGTTCAAAAATGCTTTTTTTCAGTGAAAATTCACAGCACTCTACAACTGACTTCTGTTTATACTCAGTACCACTCATGACTTCTCCAAAAATTTTATTTCATCTGAATGTAAGAAGCCACTGCAGAAGTAAGCCTGGTTGGCCACTCACTGCTGGTTTCCGATATCTCCCACCAGTGATGGCACCGAAGTGCAGCTTGGCTCAGAGCTGATCTCCTGAAGCAGAGGCTTCACCCTTCCTGCACGCCCTTTGGCACCTCTGCAACTGCAGCAGCCAACACGTGCCCATGGTCTGGCTGCATGGGGAACCTGGGGCTTTCTTCTCATGCTAGAAGAGCTTTCAAAGACAATGTAGAGCTACCAAAACCTCTGCAGCCATCAGGAGAGGTGTGACAGTCCTGGACACATCTGGGGGCTGTTTCTCGTCCTGGGAGGAGTTCTGAGAGTGTTTGTGGCAGGGCTGGCTACCAGTTTAGACCAACAGAACACTTTCAGAGTTAATTTCTGTCTGAATTTGGCACTGAAAGATTTCTCAATTTTCATGTAGATTAAGACAGTCTTAAGAAACTCTTCCTCTGTAACAAATGTCGTGAATATAAACACCCCTGTATCAACCAGGGGAGCCATGATCTGCACATGGCTTTCCCTATTTGAAGGGAAAGGTTTTCCCTATTTGAAGACTATAGGTCCATTTATCTGCTGAGTCTTCATCAAACCTGGTTGGAAAACTCCATTTTACAGATTTTTTTTTAAACATGTTTTCTTCCTATACTTCTTTCACAGACTTCTTTTTAAACTGAAGCAATAGCACTGAATGCAAAGGCAACCTGTGTAATTGTAATTACTATTTTTAGTTGTACTATGAAGAAATATGCACTTTCATTTTTTGTCGTCAATATTAAAAACATACATATTAATCTCTTGGGGGAAAAAAGCAAATATGAATATATTGATGGGGTAATTCAGGGCTAAACATCAAAATGTGTAAGACTATTTCAGGCATTCAGAAACTGATGCATTGTTGCATCTTTATTTTTCAGAAATACAACGTAAAAACCCAGCCTTAATAAATGCAAAATAATGAGTGCCCTTCCAGAATTTCTTGAAACATTCTCATACAGAATAATCAGATTGAATTCATCTCTTTGAAGAAAGTAAAATTCCCCCCCGTGAGCAGAAGCTTAGGGGGGGTTTAGTCAGCATTAGAGAATTTCTAAACAAACTACCAAGAACAGCTATACTTACTAAACAACTCCCCAGTTTTTCCATGAGCTTGGACCAAAGTCCACAGTTAATAGTCACTCTTTCCCCAGCCCATAACTCTGGGCAGCAGTACTAAAACATACTTATTTGAGCTAACTCTGCTACAGGATTTCAAGAAGAAAGGTTTTTTTTTCCCTTCCTTTGGCAGGTTATTTTAAGGTGCCAATTCGAATTTTTGGCACTACATCAAATCTTTCTGCAGAAAAGCTGTTTCTATTCTGCACAGGACTCTTAAATGCAGAAGTAATAGACTTCATTCTCTACAAATTGTAATTTGTCCATTATCCTATTACTATAATTTTCCACAATGCTCTTGACAGCCTTCTTGGCTCTGTCTTACCAGAAGAAAGGGGTTTATTCATTTGTTTTTTCTTAATAACTTTTTCACCATGAAGGAGGTGGCAGCCTTTGGTACACACAGCTTGTTTTGCTGCAGAAAAGAGAAGAGCAGTAGTTGTGGTTGCATTGTGAAACCAAATACAGTTTACAGCTCTGTACTGCATGGGAAGAATACAGCTAATAACTGCAGCAATTATAATAATA
This sequence comes from Regulus satrapa, assembly GCA_013396955.1. Classification (NCBI taxonomy): domain Eukaryota; kingdom Metazoa; phylum Chordata; class Aves; order Passeriformes; family Regulidae; genus Regulus; species Regulus satrapa. The sequence goes on along the minus strand of VWZN01003841.1, from coordinate 269,281 downwards.
GCAGTGAGGCATGCAGTGACATTTTACAGTGCAGGAAGATTTTTCAGGCAAACCTTGACTCCAAGTATCTCTGTGTGACTAAAAATGCCCCTGAATGGTCCCTGTCTGAAATATCCTGTGAAGATGAATAAGGGCCCTTTTTTTTCTTTCTTTCTTTCTTTTTGTTTCCACAAAGGCTGCCATCTTACTGCAATAAATTCCTCTATCAGCATGTCTCTCTGGCCAGCAAGGTGCTTCTAAATGGCAGTCACACTTCATAAGCTCAGAAAACTGAGAGTATTAAGTAATGTAGAAATATAAATCAATTCACTAGGAAAATGCACAATGTACCTAATCTGTTCTCCCCATTTTAGATGGTTCGTTTCTCCTTAGTGTCTTATCCCAAGGTCTGAAATGCAGTGATACTTCAGGTAATCCCAGTTGGAGCAAGGCACTTAGGGAAAATGAAGACTTCTGACCTGAGCTCCACGGGATTCAGGCTGCGTCCAGCAATATTTCTTCTGCATTGTAAATTATTCTTATTGTGTCAGCTCAGGACATTGGGAAAGCAAAACATTTAGAAATGGGATATCATGTCTAACTTACCACCATAATTGTTTAGGAGGAGAGAGACAACTGCTGTGCTTTTTTTATTCAGCCAGGAATGAACCTGACATTTTGGATTCTAAAACCAATTAATCAGGGCTCCAATCAGTTTTGATCAGTAAGCAAATGCTTCACTCAGTTCCTTGTATAACTTTATTGAAAGCAGAAGTCAGATTTTTAAGATTTTTTTGGTTGGATGTTTGCTTTTGAGAGCCATTGCCTTCCAGAAAGAGCTGTTTAAGAGGCCAACGTGTGCTGGCAAAGGCGAGCGCAGCAGAGCTCCCAGGCAGTGAACTGCAACCTCTGCCCTGGGGAGGTGGCAGCCCTCCTCATGGAGCACAGCATCCACCTAGCATTGTTCCCTTCAGCTTTCCAGCCTCAGAGACAGCTTCAGACTGCTGTCCTAGAACACGGGATCCCGCGCCAGGAGGCACTGAGAGAGATTGCAGGAGAGACTGGACTCTCAGCAAGGCAGCTTGAAGGATGTTTGCTGAACTTCCGACAGTCAGGAGCTCACAGCTAGTCCTGTGCAGGATTAGGAGAAGTTTTCAGTGGGGTTGCTTGCCCCTGCACAGGATTCAGAGCAGCTGGTAGGATTAAACACTCACTATTCCTTTCCTGCTGCACCAACAGTTTTTGCCATCTGTATGTTAACAGCCTTAGCTTTGTAACATTGAGTGTTATAATTGTCTCTGGGAGCTGAAAGATGACTGAAATATAAGCTTTTATAAAATGAGCATTTTCCAAATCACTGTGCCATGAAGCAGTCACTTAAGCTAACTGGGGGAAGAAAAAAATTTTAAAAAGATACCAGTTCAGAACTTCAGGTGAACTTGAAAGCAAAAGAGGAAAGAAAATCACACAATTAGGCTGCAGACATCTCATTCTGTTCTGTTGAATTAGTACTCCAGTGGGAAAAATGCCTCAAAACTGTGCTAGAAAGCCCCAGAAGAAAAAAAAAATCCATTCCAGACTCAGTTTATGCCCATACTGAGCCTGACAAGAGCTTGTCCAAACAATTCGTGCAGGTCCTTATTAAGCAGGTGGCTGCCTTGTAGGTCCTGCAACAGGGAAAGGTGTTAGCCCACCTTGAGCACCAGGTGTCAGTGGAAACATCTGCATGGAGAGGCCAACAGCTCCACACAGACCTGCAGGATGAATGGAAATACTCCATTTCACTTGCACTGGCAGCACAGCACCGCTAAATTTAACTCAGTCCCCAACTCTTACAGCCTTGAAATAACTGTGCCAAATTGTAGGGTAGTTATTAACACTGCTGGGGAAAGTAATGCTGTAAGAATCTCTCAACAGGTTCATCTGTTCTTTTCTTGATCTTTTTCCTGCTTTAAAAAGGCTGATGGCAAACAGAGGATGATACTCTTTTGCCTACTGGGAGATCCTGTGTATTGAAGCTGCAACTCAATCATCTGTGAAGCTTTTCAAAAAGCTTAAGCACTGCAGCAAAATTTAGTCTGGATTAGCTTCCAGCTGGGAAAATAATAGGTAGAAGTTTTGTGCCTTTATTCATGGGAGAGCAAATACATGGATATTTCTACACAAAATGATAGCAATTTATTTTCTGTGTATAAATAATTGACGATAACTTCATGTAGGGGAAGGTGGTAATGATTTTGAAATTCAGCCCTGTACCTGCAACATAGTATGCTTGAAACTTTTGGCCTCATACATATATTTACATATGAAATATAAATATTTTATCTTTAGCTCTTCAACCCAGAAGAGCAGAGAAATTACTACAGTGAGCATTTTTACCTGAAAATTTATTTCTAGGTTGCTGCAGTATTTGCAGCACCTAAAGTTAGACAGAAAGAGAAACAAAAGCTTGGAGTTTAAATTACATGGCCTGTTACGGTCTGTTTAAATTACTGTGGATCAAAACCTTTTAGAGCCACTGTGAATTACACTGGAAACAAGCAAAACCTGTGATTGCCTTGCCCAAAAATTTGAGGTGATGCCTGTAACAGTTTCAGAAAAATGTTGGCTACGCTAAGCACACTTCAAACAAAATTATGCACCTGGTGCTCCTACAGCTCAGGCCCAGCATCCTCCTTGGACAGAGTCCTTTTGGGAACTTTGTGATAATCTCAGGAGTATGCTCCTTCTTTTTCCAAAGAAAAAGAGCACTATGCCAGGTTCTCAGCACCAAAAAAAAAAAAAAAAAAAATTACACTTCAAAAAAAAAAAAAAATTAGGGTGCTACAGGATAAGCTACCCACTGCTGTCAGCTGGGGCATGGGCAGGGATCTGACAGAACTAACAGCTCACAGCTGAGTGAGGGACTAGGTAGGACCCTGCACTGAGCTGTTGCATTCCTCAAGGAAAAGAAGCCACAGAAGCACATTTTCTTATTGCACTTGGGGATTTATGATGGATGTGCAATTTTGAAGGCTCTGTCAGGTAAGGGAATATGATTTTTTGCGTGACATTTTTTCTGAGGCAGCTTTGGCGTTCCTTGTAGAATGCTGATATACTTCAAGCATCCTTGGTTCTTGTGATGACTGGATATTACTGGTGCTCTAGTTCCTACCTGTATTGTGTCCCAGCAAGTCAGCCCTCACAGCCATTGCCAGTGAAGAGCATTTAAACCAATGCTCTAGTCCACAATGTGCTTAAACTGGGGGTTAAATGATGGCTGCAGAAATCCTGTTGGAGAAGGTGAAAAAAAACCAACTTATTTGTAGCTGAATGGTTTGAGCACAAAGTTCTGATTGTTTACTTACTGTATAAACAGAAATATGAATGCCTGAGCTCTGTTTCTTGTTTCGACAGTTGTAATTTTTTAGCTCTTTTGCCAAGCTATTATGCTTGCACCTGACAGGTTGTACTCTAGTGTGGGAAGAGTAAGTCTGAAATGTTGTCCCAAATATCCCTCTCTCTCAGCATCTAGATTTTTTTCAGTAAGTGCAGAAAACTTCACTGCTGGGAAACAGAGAAAATGGTCCACCCTAATTTTTTTCTAACTGAGGGAAAAGAAAGTGCTTGTGCAAAGGGTGTATGGGGGCAGAGGGAAAGTAGGGAGTGAAACAATTCATATATTTACATTCTGGGATGAGGAAATGAATGATATTCCACAACACTCCAGTTGATAGTACCACAGTGGTAGCTGATTAGAAGAGGAAGCATTTATGTTAATGATCTTATTTTGTGATTCAATTTCTTTCAAATTCTACCATCTGTTATAAAATTCATGTTTCTCTTAGGACGCTAATAAGTACTCATAGTTTAATGCTGCATGCTAGTCACCAGTAGCTCTCACTGATTTAAATGAAAATTGTATTTTGCCTCAATCTTGTCTGCTAGATCTGATCCCTGTTTGAGTTACAGTTTCTGGAAACTGCTGGAGTGAGTAGGATTTATAGCAAGATATGTTCGCGTGTCTCTTCTGCTTTATTTGGAAATGGTCTGTCCAAAATGAGGCTTTGTAATGTTTGGAATTGTGTTTTGGGCCACGGGACTCATTTGTGGTAGGCCAGTGTCTGGCTTTCTTCATTAGCTGCTCCATGGCAGTTTTCATGATTAAAAGTGGCACTGTTTGGGCATTTGTTTCAGTTTGTAAGTGACAATTTATCTGGCTATTACTAAACACGAGTCTTCCAAAATGGGAAGTTAATTTGTTGGTGAATGCAAAGTTTCTTCCCAAGCAAGGAAGGAGGTCAGTAATTTTGAACAGTTTTGAGAAACTTTTTTCAAAGAGGTGATGCTGAATGCTTTGCATTCAGGTTTTCTACAAAGCTTTTAGTGCCTAACACCTTTGATGGCTATGACACAAAACTAGTCTGATGGTGGAAGTTCTCAGCAACATCACACCCCCTTCCTCAAACCTGAAAGTTTAAGCTTTCATTTAGGACTTTTCTGAAATAAAAGAGATTGTGTGAATGTGTGTGTGAAGCATTTATAATATGCAGATGCTCAAACTGATGGAACGGGAGCAGGAGCAAATATGGGGTCCTTAGCTCAGTCACGAAACAGAAACTAGAAACTTAATTTTTTTCACAGCCATGTGAACAGCCACCACTTTCCCCTAGAGCCTGCAATAAGCAAAGAATGCATTCAAATGCTGAGTTTGGCTGGTTCCTGCGGACCTCTCTGACTCACCTCTGCTAAAATAAGCTTATCTTCATTTGTAACTTGTTGCTCGGTAAACACAGTTAAAAATCCCTAGAAGAACAATCAACATCAAGGGAAGGTGGTGATTTTTTCCTTTTTTCTTGAAGGCAAAATTAATGTCATTTACTGGTGTCTCTGATAATGTCACAAGATGGACTGGGGATGAGCAAGCTGCAGTATTTTGTCTCTCTCCATGGTGTCACCTCAGACTCACTGCTGCTGGGTGATGTGTGAGAAGATACAAATACTAAATAGGGATTTTTGCTGCAGTTTTGAATCCCACTAGACACTACCTTTGTCCTGTAGCAGATGCTGGCCAGTGTAATAATGTAAAGGTTAACATTGACCTTGCCATTTAAACTCTTAGTGACAGACATAATCATTATTAGTTTAACCAAACTTTTAAAAAGATACATTTTTTTTTTAAGTTAAGGTCTTTCTCTTAGTTGTTTTAATGTGAACCCTTCCTCTCTTTAAAGATGATTGTTGAGATAATAGTTTTTGCATGTGAAATAACAGCTGCACTAGCAAAGAGTTATAACAGATTTTGTGCTACAGAAAAATAGACACATCTATCCAAAACCATGGATTATCTTTCCTGAAAGAGTGACCCTTAACTCAATTTTAGCTCAGTTCAATTCATACTTGGACATTAATGCTAAGCAGCTGAAGAAGATCCCTGGATTTGCATTTTTATGTCTTTTTTAGTACAAAAAAAAAATCATCATGAGTGAGTTCATTTTGAATGTAGTAATAAAACTTAACCAGAAATAACTGTCTTTAGTTCTGAATGTTAGAAATCATATACAAGTCTCAGATCTTGAAAAAAAAACATTTGCAAAGAGGATTAGTTGGGATCTTCTAACGCTCATTCCGCTTCATCTGCTTTACTAATAAACTATAAATACTCGTTCGAATTATGTCAGGCTCACCTGATCCCAAGAGATGCTGAGCGTCTGGGCCCATGTGGGCCAGCCACCACTGATGTCCTGCTCCAGCATCGCTCCTGCTTTCTGAGCCCCCTGCCTTACTCAGAGCTCTCCTGCCCTCTCTGGTCCTGCCTTTGGTTGCATGCACTCAGTGTTTCTCCTGAGCTTCCAGCACATTGCAGTTTTTTTGATGTTCGTGCTGGTAAAGGATGCAGTAACTGCAGCAGATTTCACAGGACACCAAGCCTGTGGGAGGTATGCCTGCACTTAGGTTTCTACTTTGTGTATTCCCTTGGGCCTTACATGTGTGTAACTAATTCTGTGCTTCAGGAGGTGTTGTATAACATAAAGTGAGCTAAAAATTGCAGGTGTTTGTGTCCTGCTGATGGTCATGGGTGGGGAGCAGAACAATCACATGCACAGGAAAATCTGGGATTTTAACACCAGTACTGAGTCATGCAATGTAACTACAGCAAAAATTTGTCCACTTGAGGTGTCACCAGCCCCCGCCATTTGATAATATAGAATGGTGGTGAAAATTGTGAGAACTCTCCTTTGGCATGCATCATAGTCAGGGGTTTGCAAATTATTACTAAAAACTCACTATGAGGTGAGACTTGAAATGGGTGTGGGTGGGGAAACAGAGGAAGGGGACAATGTGTTAGGGTCAGCCTCTACAGATGGGACAGTGATGGCATGAAATTGCTGCTGCTGCCCATGCAATACTTTCATTCGATGAACAGGAGTACAGAAGCAAGCTGAAAAGCACATTTCAGGTCACTCCATCCAAGCAGTTTTCCTTTTAGTGGTTTTTACAAACGACAGTGCAGCACTGTGCCAATAGATGAGATTGATTGCCGGTCTCCTGGAAACAAAGTGCCCCAGCAATTGTCCAGGATACCTCACCAGTTTTCCTGGGCCTGCCAGAAATAGGCTCTGAGCCACATGTGCCACGTTTGGAACACAGGATACCCTGGGGGCTTCTGACTGTACCAACACTGGGGCTCATCCAGTCGTGGAGTGGGGAAACTGAGGAAGTGACGAAGGAAAAAAAACAGCTGGAAGTTGTTTGCACTGAAGAACAGCTCGCCTCATATGTGGTTACCACCAACCTCCCCTCAAGGTTTTCCTTAAGAAAGTGGGAGCCATTGCTTGAGATGAGATAGCCAGCATTGCTGGAGAAGGTCTGGGGGTGGCCAGCTGCTCTTGCTTGGGACAGACTGAAGGAAGTCATAGGCTTGGTGCCTGGGAACTTCCCTGTGTTAGTGTGTCTCTGCTAATCCATTTGACAGATGGCTCTGCTCAGACAACTTGTAAAGACCAACAGAAACAGTCTTGGAAAGGTGGGAGAAAAACTAAATGGATGAAAATACCCAGAGAGTCCTGTGTTCATCAAACCATGCACTTACTGCAATATTACAAACTTCTGAGACACCTCAAATTGCATTAAAATAATATACAGCATGCTGATAAAATTTTATTTCTCTTCTGGTTTTTGAGATGCCAGAGTTCCCCTGAGGCATATTTATAAGTTTCCTTTGTAACTAGCTCAGTAGGAAAACATCCCTTAATTGGTTAGAGAGGGTTTATAATTTTAGCTCCAGCAGCCAAAGCTCAAAGAAAAACCCCTGACAAAAAGTTTCAATATATTGATAAAAGCTAGTGTTTTGGGGATTTGAATCAATTATGTATATATTAGGAAAAAAAAAGAAGTCATTAAAGTATTAAAGAAGGGTGGGCACAAGATTACTGTCTGTGAATTCACTGAGTAGACAGCTATGTAAACTGTCTCAGGAAGAGCACAGAGGTGTAAAACTGGCCATAATTAAACCTTGGTTGGAAAATGTGAGGAAGTCCTAATTCAAAAGACCTAAGCTCTGGGACAAACCCTTGTCATAGTAACTGAGCAGTGGTGGTCAGCAAAAGGAAGGGGACTTGGCTCATGGAGGGAACAGAATTGGGTGCTCCACTCCCTTCATCAGCACCCTCAGAGATTCTATGGTACTCTTAGAAACCTCTACTGTTTTCAGCTGCTCCCTGGTGGTGCTTGTTTGGAAAGAGCAAAGAGCTGCTAAATCAAGTCAAAAATATTTCAACTGTCTCATTTTATCTTCACAGTCAAAGACTGAAGGTTTATTTGAAATACAAACCAATAATAATCTATACAGTATTTAACTAAGTATCAAAAAAAAAGGACACAGTTATGTTTGTTGGATTTAATCTTTTGTTAGCATGTCCCAGATCATGCTGGGATGGTGATCAGGCATGATATCAGGAGATGTAAAAAAGACAGAAGAAAAATAACTTTACTTGTTTAATTCTAGCTTGTGGCTCTGCTGTTTAAATCATTAAATACTTCACAGATTTGTTTTTTCTGGTCGTATCAAATATTCTTTGGTTCAGCTTGTGAAAGAAGAAAATGGATTTCAGCTATGTTCTCTAAATGAAGACCCGTACAATCACTTGCTACAAATTATAGTGTAGTAAATGCAATTAATATTGTGATGTGACTCAGAAGTGACTTCTCGCAGACCCCAGCATATAAGCTTGCTCTCACAAATGTATTGCTCTGAAAAGTTAATGTGTGTGCTGGACATACTAAAATGAAAAAGGTAAGCTGATTTCTCCTCACCCCAAGCTGTCACCAAGATGTAACAAGTTATTACAAAAAATTCTGCAGGTCTCAGAGCCTTCAGGGCTGCTTGGCATGCCACCCTACTGCAGGGGCACCTTTGCAGCTCTTTACATGTTGTCCTTCCTTGGAATGGCACATTAAATGGCAGCACAACCAGCATTGCCAACTCTGCAACCCCCAGAGCACTTAGTCAGGAATGTAATTTATACCTTCTCAGACACATTAGGAGGACTAAATAAATGCAATTTCACATGGTGCCTTGATTTTAAGCACTGTGAGACTCATTTTCATTCAAGCCAGATTAAGGTTAAAGCAAACAGATATTTTACTTATGAAACTCATACAGTTTGCAGAGGTTTTTGAAGATGCAGGACAGAAAAGAAAGGAAACTGCATTCAGTCAAGATGTCACAGGAGACAAACTTTAAATGTTTCTCTTCCCGTAGCCCAGTGAAAAACAGACTTACTCCATGGGCATTGCCAGGACCCATGCTGCACTGAACATCCTTTGTCCTTGAAAAGCAAACCTGGAAGGCATCTCAAATAGGGGGAAAAGGGGGGCCTCGTAGATTCCTCTCTCTCTGTAATTCGTGGCTTGAACTGAAGAGAAGGATGCAAGGATATCCTTCAATCTCACACCTTTGACAAATGTTTTCTTTCCAAACTTTGTTACCTTCTGGAAATTATGATGATACTGGTCATGGCCAGCCATTGCCATCTTCCATCTGGATCACCAATGGATCTTATTTGGTTTTTCTTCTCTGTCTGTTTTTTGTTCTGTGCATCCTCCCAAGTTAGATGGGACCTCTGGAGATCTGTAGTCCAACCCTTGCTCCAACATGACCAACATCTAAGTCAAATCAGGCACTCAGGATCTTGTCCAGTGGAGTTTTGAGTATCTGCAAGAAGAGATTTTGACATGCTTCCCAGGCATTCTTTTGCATCCTTAACTAGCTTCCCTGGAGGAGAGGGGAAAGAAAGGCTAGTTGGAATTTCCCTTGCTCATGACCATTGCTTCTTGTGTTTTCACTGTGCACCTCTGAGAAGGACCTGGCTGTCTTCTGTCCAGCCCTGCCCATCCTAGTGCTGGTGGCAGCCATCCCTCAGCTCCTGCCTCAGGCTGAGCAAGCCCATCTCTCTCTGAGGAGCCTTGTGCCTCATGCTCCAGCACTCGACCATCACAGCAGCTCCCCACTGAGCCCCTTCTCTCCTCTGCAAGCACACCCAGCAGGACAGCTGGTCTCCTGCTTTAAGTGAGACCTTTTCCCCACGTGCTGAATCCCTTTTTGCACGACCCACATTTTCCTCAGTCACGCCCTACTTTGCTCTGTAGGTAAGATCAGTGCCAACATCTTGCTGAGGATGCAAGTGGAAAGGTACTTCAGAGTGATACTGGGTTAATTTGGGACTAGTGAGCTGCTCCACCTTCTTGTTGGCATTCTATGCGTAAATAAAAAGCATTTGACCTACCATGCCTGTAAGCACTGGCTTGATGATGTTCCCTCAGTAGATCAAAAGGCTGTGACTTACTGTCTTTCCTAATGTAGCAAACATTTGACAAGTTATTGCTGAAGATGCATACTATTTATAGTTTTACTATTTAGTTCTGAACTCAGGGTGACTACTGACAAAAATAAGACTACTTTTAAATACTTTCCAGTAGGCTTCTCCTGTTTTATTTTTTATGTCATGGAAAGTTTAAAACAGTTGCTTCTTTCCTTTTCAGTGGTGGGAGCAAAAAACCACTATAGAGCTTATTTCTAACCCAATACCTCTTCAAACTATATTAATAACAAAATTTCAACATTGAAATAACAGCTTACTGAAGTCAATGGCAGCAATTTTCTTGCCGAGCTTTTTTACACTCCTTTTCCACAAAAGGAGGAAGGTTGAATTAGTCAGAAATGTGATCATTTTGCCTGTGGGAAATTTAGTTTAATTCAGTGAAATCCTTCCCTGAGACAGAATTATGTATTCCCTCCTCTTTTGAACCCATTTTTTAGCCTATTTCAATTGTGTATATGATCTGAGATTATGCAAGTGTGGTATCAGAGAAACACCTCCACAGCAGCAATATTAAACTACAGGATTCCTCCACTGATAAACATGGAAGTCACCACTGGGATGGTTCCATCAGGCTAGCAGGATCTTTTTCAATTTCCTTAAAGTTAGAGGGGAGTGACTGGAGGTAGGGTAATACTGCAGGATGGATCCTGCCACAGGAAGCAATCTTACTCCTCCTTCCTTCCCGCTTGCATCTCATGAGTAAACTCCTCCATGCTGTAGCAGTGGCTGTCTTATCCCACAGCTGGAGGGACATCAAGCCTGAGGAGGGCAGACTGGAAAGAGGAAAAGAAGTAGGAGTAAGCTTTGTCACTCAGAGTACAACAGCTTGGATAAGTCTTTGGTGACCTATTGGTAGCAGACTACACAAGTAGAAGGGGAGGTGAATTATTAAGGGCACAGAGCTATGACTCCCCAAGATTATTTACATCTAAGGCTATCAATCAAACCCTTTTGGCCTGGCTAAGTATTCCTGCTGAAATCTGAGGGGCAAGAGACACAGAATATGGTGCTGATGTTGCAGGGCTATCCCTTGGGAGTTGCTTCCTTCCCCTGACTAGCCCAAGTTGGCAGTCTGAGCACAATGGTGCCCTGCTCAGCACCCAGGCACGCCTCATTTTTCACATCCCAGGCTACTGCAAAATTATAGTTCATCTGTCTGGGCCAATTAAGTCTGATATTTAGAATGGCTCTTTTTTTTTTTTTTTTTTTTTTTTTTTTTTT